>JAAOAY010000444.1:0-65723 GCA_013396255.1 Fusarium sp. NRRL 25303 | reverse complement strand
TTATAAGGCTCTGTATAATATATCATTTAGGCATTAAACAATTTAGCCTTAAGTGACAGCTTGTCTTGCCTGAAATACCAGTCAGGGTGGCTCATAGAACGTATCGCATATATGTCCTACAGCTATGGAGGATTTAATGCCCTATAGGCCAAACAAAAGCGTATATTCTCATCAACCACTTCGAGCAAGTCGACGGAGAGATCGTATTCTGTAGGGTCACAGCGATCAATCGGTGTGACCCTGAGGAGGCGATCATCATCGTTGGCAACTTCAATGTAAGAGAAGTGAGCAGGCCGCTTGAGCCGATGTTAAAGTAGGTGTTGGCTGGATATGGGTCGAAGGTACTTACTTATTGGTTTGGAATGCCCTTGATAAAGCCGTCGAACGAACTGGCTCAAAAGGCTGCTGGCACATGAAAGATATAAGTCCCTTAAACTAAAGACCTTGCTTATTGTCTGGTTGGCGGTGGGCATCAGCCTGCCGAGAATCGTGTGGCACGTCAGCAGTGAGGAGCCGTCCACCAAGGGCGTGGTAGTGCAAATTTTTATAATCGATCGACTTTACTTAATATTGCGTAAGGCCTTGGATTTGTGGCCCTGAGCATATGTTGTGTTCCTCTTGCTCGCGACGAGCAACTGGACCACCTATAAGCGGACTAATATCATGAACAAGACAAACTCACAAGAATGGCAAGGGTCGTAGAGGCTGGATGTATATGCATATATATAATAGAAAAGAATAGGTTTTCTACTTCTTTTACCGAATACGAGATTTCCGAGATTACTGTTATTAGTATAGATAAATACTACAACCAGTGTTTCATAAAAAGCTCAAAATACTAAGTATATAGGTTAACATTTTACTAGGAATACGCCAGCCAGCCATGCCAAGCGTTCCTGACCCGCTCTGCCTTTGACACAGAGATGTACGCCGAATTGGCAAGTCTATCTTGTAGTTCCTTGAACTTGGCTGTAGGAGCACCCTTGTCGAAAAGAATATCCAATTCCAAATATGATAGCTTCTTTGTTTCAGGGAGCCGAAAATAGCACCATATAAGACAAAGGAAAGATGTAGCAGCATACACCAGACAAGACTTACCACCCAGGTCCCATGCTGATGGGTTCAAAAGCTGAGGCGCGACAAAGTTGTTAATGATAGTAAAAATATTATAAACAATCCTTGCGAGGGCGATGGTCTTG
Source organism: Fusarium sp. NRRL 25303 (assembly GCA_013396255.1). Lineage (NCBI taxonomy): Eukaryota > Fungi > Ascomycota > Sordariomycetes > Hypocreales > Nectriaceae > Fusarium > Fusarium sp. NRRL 25303. The sequence continues at coordinate 64,524 of JAAOAY010000444.1, read as the reverse complement.
ATCCGAAGCCTTGTTGAAGGTATCTCGGCCACGATGACATAGCAAGCCGGACCAATGGACATATTGTAAGTAAAGGTCATCAGGATGATCAAGGACCCAAGTGCCCAATTCAGCGATGAGTGGTCGGCTAAGACGATTGACAAGATACCGCCTGTAGTAAGAATGAGCAACGCAGCCACCAAGCCGGCGAGGTAGAGCTTTCGCCGTCCGATTGTCGAAAGCAATATCCACGATATCATACCGCCTAGGATGCCGAGACCATACATTCCTGTCGCTAGAGTGAACGACTTGGAGGACTCGAAGCCTGCTTGTTCTAGGAAGTACGGCGCGTATCCGGTTAACGTGGCACCGCATAGAGCTTGACAAGACCAGGTCATGCAGCACACTTCGGTCCTGCGGCGGTTGCAGCCTCTGAAGAGATCTAGGAAGCTCGAACCACCATATCCTAGTTTCTTCTCTGTTGAATCAACATGCTGCATGATAGCGATTGTATCCTCGATGTCTATGTGTTTGTTGCTCGTGAGTCTCTGCAGTGAATGTCGAGCTTCTGCTAGTCTCTCATGACGGATTAACCACCCTGTAGTTAAAAAATAAGTAAATAGACAGAAATAAATCTCAACTAAGGAAAGTCTTACAGGGACTTTCAGGAGCGAAGTAGATAAGAAATAACAATGGGACCGCCCATGCCCATTGCAGGGCAAATGGTAGGCGATACGACCAATCTGACGTATTCTTGAGAAGTGCCCGCAGAATTCCAGTGCCCATGAGCTGGCCAATAAGCCAGCACATATTGACATTACTGAGAATGGCGGCACGGATGACCGAGGGTACTACTTCAGCAGCATAGGTCGCAGCTAAAGTTTGAATCACACCCCACGACAAGCCTTGGGAATGACGCGTTAGTTGTGCAGATAATCGTGTATGTATAGTGCATGGGATCGATGGGTGGGGGTAGTCTTACCACAGAGAGCTTGGGAGGCAAGTAGCAGGGCGATGTTGTGTGCGAAGAAAGCCGGGAATACTGCGAGACACATCCACAAAAGTGCGACAATCATCATCTTGCGGTATCCAATCACATATGAGATATAACCATGGGCAAGAAGGCCTATAATCTCGCAACCGACGGCAGCATTTTGAAGTCCCATTTGCCATAATGGCGAAATCTCATAGTCTTGCTCCCCAGCGGTGTCAGTAAGTGGTAGCCTGGGTTCTCCGTACCTACGCCTGAAGGACGGAAAAGCAAGGAATCCGGAGATGAGTGACTTGTCGTATGCCTCCATGACAACGGTAAGGAACAGAAGAAAGGACCACATAATCGCCTTGGGGAAGTGTCGGCAGCAGCTAAGCAGAGTCATCTCTTTCTCGCTTGCCAAGCCGCGATGGATACGTGCACCGACACCGCCCGAGCTTGTCGATCGGCGGGGGAGCCATACTGGACTGTCAAGGACGGTGGGATAAGCTTGTGAGGGATGGCGAGCAAGATCTTCCAGGGGAGTTTCGTCGACACCTGACTCGTGATGAGAAGCAGCTCCCTTGGAAGTCATGGATATGAGAACAACTTCATCTTTGCTGGGATTGGCATTTGACCCAAACATTGTCTCAGGAAATCAGAAAGCGGGGTATAAAGAGACAAAAATGCATCAGGGACAGGCATGTAGCGTTACATGGTCCACCTCGTACGGAAAACGCATGGTGTTATATAAGTCCTCTCAAACTTGGCAGGATTTGACTTTAGTCCTGATACAGGCATTACTGGAAACTACAGTTCGTTCCCCGGAGTCATTTCCCCAGATTCCCCCTGACCTTTGCAGGAATTAGAGGCGGATGAGCATCACATGTCTGGGGAAATCGAGTGAGACGGTTGATTGGGTCGCTAGTCCTGCGTAGAAGTCTGTGATCTCCTTGATGCCGTTTGTGGCGGCGAGCTGAACCACCAATTTAGGTATGGCGTCATTCCTTTGAGGTATAGCCCACAGACTAACAGGTAAGTGGCTGATTTATCGGTCCGATAACTCGATGTGCGTCTAGGGTAAGGATCCTTCGATTCTTCTAGCCAAATGATAATGAACTTAACTCACCTCCTTTACGAGGAATAATTGTATGCTTATCATAGAGAATACGAGGCATTCTGATACTATGATTCGAGAAGGACTACTTCCGTATGTACATCCACTCTCCTTTAAGAGACTAAACCACAAATATTAGATGCTTGCTTACTTATTAAGTGGTGTTCTTGAGTCGTGCAGCCCTTACAATTCAATTGCCCCTGAGCTAGTGGCTTGATGAATAGCATGACACAGGTCGATTTGATATCAGCACAGGGATGGGCAGGTCGGGGCTGAGTGGTGAAAGTTCCTTGATGAATCGCGGGAATGACATTTAGTTTCTGCAACCACCCGGTACAGCCGGTAATATCGAGTTTTGAGGAAATTAACAAGAAATCATAAAATTCAGGTTCGGGAACTCTAAAATTTATCTACTACATATTTATCATGTACGAAGTTCTCGCTCATTGTAGACCTCGGCGAGGATACGATCCTTCTTGGCAATATCTGCCACTCCAGTCCGGTCCTTGAAAACGCTGTCCATTTCCTCAAGAGACTTTCCGTTAGTCTCAGGCACACTAAACCAGACCCAGACGAAGGACAGAAGACAGAAGACGGCAAAGAAGACGTAGGCACCGAACCCTGTCTCGCGGACAAGAGGTGGCGTAATGAGACCAATGATGAAGTTGTTGATCCAGTCTAAGGGGGTTAGTGGCTTGGCACTTGATAGAGACGAGAAACTTACTTGAACAGGTGGAGATTGCCACGCCCTTTGCTCTGAGAGATGATGGAAAGACTTCTGCAGGCATGGCCCAGGGAACGGGGCCCCAAGACGCACCAAAAGCAAGCATGTAAAATAGAAGAAAAGCAACACTTGTCCAACCTTCGGCAGTATGGCTGGGCCAATCATTCGAGAACTTGCCTACCAAGATAGCTATGATAAGATGCGGCACAAACATCAGGAAGCTACCCCAAAGGAGGATACCCCGGCGGCCGAAACGATCCATGGTCCATAAGCTTGATAGAACACCAATCAACTGCGTCACGTTCAGGACGCCCGACATGATGAGTTGCATGTCAAAGTCGAGGCCCATGGTCCCGAACAGCGTTGGTGAATAATAAATCAGAGCGTTGATTCCAGTGAACTGCTGGAAGAACATGAGGCCTGCACCAACAAGAGTTCGACGCCTGCAGCCGGACTTGAAGCAATCTCCCCAGCTGACAAACTCAAGCCGCATCTTCCCAACCACATCTGTACGTTGAGTGAGATCAGGATGCCGTTCGCGGAGAACACTTGCTTGGAATCGGGCCTCGGCGATAATGTCCATCCATTCGCGTCGGACTCGGAGGTCTGATTCGGGAAGGGCGCGAAGCTTAGCGAGGCTAGATAAGGCTTCAGCCTCGCGATCTTTGGAAGCGAGCCAGCGAGGGGAATATGGTAGGAAGATAGCGCCGAATCCCAACAGCAGGCCGGGGAGGATTTGAAGGAGGAACGGAAGTTGCCAAGACCAGTGGCTGGGAATTCCCTGCGAGTGAATGAGTATATGGCATGGCGCGAGGAACAGAAGTTAGTTTACCTTAGTCCCGTAGGTTATCCAGAATGCAACAACGATTCCTATAACAATCGAAAGTTCTTCAAAGACGAGTAAAGCACCCCGGATCTCGGGTGGGGAAATCTCTGCAATGTAGAGAGGCACCACCATGGATAGTCTAACAGATGCACGGTCAATGTCAAGGCTTATGGAATTCTGGAAGCTCTGAACTTACTGTCCAATACCAATGCCACCGATGAAGCGTCCAACAACCAGCATGGCATAGTTGATAGCAGCGGTCTGGAGAGTAGATCCGATCGTAAATACCACAACAGCAACCATCAGTGAACGCTTTCTGGATATCCAGTCAGAGATCCAACCCTGGTTGATGGCACCTATGAATGCCCCGAGCGTGATCATGGCGGTCATGAAGCCCTTTTTGAAGCCTGCACCAGGAGCATCGTCCGAGACTTCGGGGAACCGATCGAGAAAATGATCCATTACAAGCGTCACTGAAATGACGCCTTGGTCATAGCCAAAGAGGAGGCCACCGATCGCCGAAAAGGCGGCGCAAGCAGCGACGTAGGGAGATGAGAAGAGACCGCGGAATCCTAGTTTGTCAGCTTACCGAAGCTCATGTCATCGCAATGTATGTCGTCAAAATCAGACTCAAAACACAGGAGGGAATGGCGACTTACCGGAAGGACCATATGGCTCCAAGGAAGTGTTGATTCCAACATGCTCCTCGGTAGTTGCACCGCACTCGTCAAGCTTGTCCTTGACGGGGTCGTGTTGCTTGTCCATTTTGAGAAGTGTTATAAGTAGATTGTGAATGTAGATGAGCGTGAATAATCTCTGGTGATATTCGAGGGCGAGAACCTGATCTATTATAGTCCATAATCTCGGTCTGCTCTGCGACGTGCCATCGACAATAGAGAGCCAATGAAGGGGGGCGGATTGCTTTCGATCTCGGCAGTGACATGGATTAAACACGGGGTAGTTTGCGGGGAAGCGCGAGTCAGGATTTGTAGAGTTTTGGGGTAATAATGGGACAAATCTAGTTCCAAGAAACATTAAGCAATGACCGAGCATGGGCTCCACTGTCTTTGGTGGTTAACCCTGTTTAGGTTAGATCATCGGACCTTTTAACCTTCAAAACTAGAAACGGAGCATAGCCCCGACTGTTCGGCCTTTTTTGCCTTTGGAACAAGGTCATATAATCGGGGCAACCTGCCCCTCAAGATGAATTTGCACCAGGCATCGACCCCGAAACTTGATCAGAGAGAACATGAGCACAGCTACTGCATGCCTTGTAAGTGAGATAAAATATCGGTAACCATGCCGAGATGTCCCTTGCCACTCTGACCATCAATAGGCATGCAAGAAGCAACATCTCAAATGCGTCTGGGGTCCACAAATTGCTGGAGGAGGCACACAAAAATGCCTTCGTTGCGCTTCGACGGGCAACGTTTGCGCCACAGCGCCCCTTTTTCGCTTTAAGCACTCAACTACGTATGCCTACCTCCGGACTTTTACGTGCCATTGTGATGATGAGAAAGCTGAGATCCACCGCAGGTCGTCCCCAAATCAGGTTTGGGTCCCTTGTTCAAGACGATGTAAGTAATCACCATCCATGCAGGCTTTCACTTACAGATTCCCTAGTACAATTCGTGGATGAGACGCCCGATGTTGAAGGTTACTACCTATCAGACTCTGAGAGTCAAAGCCAATGGCAGCAAGTTGATGGTAACACTAACTCTCATATTGAACAACTTACGGATTTTGGGTCTACTGTCTCTCCCACGTCTCACACTCATGCAATTGAGATCGGTGGAGGAGATGGTGCCAGTGCGGTAAGCAGAGACACCCCTCGAAATTATGGTCCACTTCCACACGGTTCGACACTGGGATTGGCCAACGTAGGAACAGTACCCTACCCCTTGACGGAGAACCATGAAGTGAGATTGATGCAATATTATTTAACTTACATGTGCACATGGGTACGCCATTTTCTCTTCTGTCCCAGTTCGATGCGCGGTATTGATCTATCGCAGTTCGATCTTTGCGATTCCAGACGCCACTTTGCCAACATCGTGCCCCCACGAGCAGCGTCTTGCCCGACCCTCCTTAATGCTATCTTTGCCTTATCCTCCAGGCACCTCAGCCTGAACGCGCAATACGACCCCTACGCCTCCGATCGGTACCACCAAGCATGTTTGAGGCACTTGACAACAATCTCAAACGACTCCTCCGCGCTAAACGACGACAATCTGCTCGCAGCGACTATTCTTCTACGAACTCTCGAGGAACTAGACGTTCCACTTATAGGCACCGATCACGAAGGTCATCTGTTAGGAATACAACTATTTATGAACACTTGTGACTCTACGACGACCCCGAGTAGCCTTCGTTTAGCCTCGTTCTGGATCGGTATGAGACAGGAGGTAACGATGAGTTTTGCGAGTCAAAGGCCTGTCAAAATCAGGCTCGACCACGGATTCATGGATCGATCTCTCTCTGAAGCCGATGATGATACATGGGCAAATCGCATTATCGTCCACAGTGCAGATGTTATAAACTACTGTTTTGGAAATAACGGTCCAAACAGACACCGCTATCAAGAACTGGTTGACTATGACCAAGCTTGGCTACGAGCTCGGCCAGTGTCCTGGCTGCCTGTTGCCTATAGCGCCTCTGGCGAGACTTTGGGCGAGGCTTTTCCATACATCATTTATTTGAACCATGCTGTCGGTATGTTTCAGATTTTAATTTGAGGAATTCAACTAACAGTCATCAGTCATCGGCCAAGTGCATAGCATATTTGCTCGTATTCTCCTCATGTGCCATGATGATCGAGTGCCACGAATTGGACCATCTGCCCAGCTAGCTCGGAAGCAAATCGATGTAAGTTGAGATGTAAACTCCACCATGACATATATTCTGACCGATTTAGGACGATATCCGGACCCAAGTCCGAGAACTTTGCGGGATAGCTCTCTCAAACCCCTCCACCAGACCCGCTGCCTTCACGGCCTGCATGGGAGTGACGGCGTGTGGAGATCGATTCACCGAGAGGCGGGATCAAGAAGCGTTATTGGATGTGTTGATGCTGACGCAGAATACCCATTCGTGGCCCACTGCATCCGCACAGGACCATTTAAAGAGAGCATGGGGTTGGGTGGATTCTTGATGCAGGAAAAGAGCTTAGGCTGTAGCTGTAATTGGTATATGCGGTAAAATAGTCTTTGATACAGTGGCTGTAGGGTCAGCAATTAAGCGATTCGGATTACCATTAATTTCGATACTGTATAAATGTCTGAGTAAATCAAGAACGCGGCTGAGCCTCATGATGTCCATACCTATAATATGGCGGCGGTCTGAAATACTGTGGAGCTTTACTCGGGATGGTTAATCGTATACTCTACATCGGGGCAATTTACCCCGAACAAACACAGAACTCAAGGCCAAAACCTCCGAATACTCTACTCCACCATGCCTTTCTCGTCAAATTGGGCAAGTGCTTTCCCCATCATAAAGATTCCAAGACAAGAGACAATAAGTTTGACATTGACATGGAGACACTTAATCGAGTGTCAGGCTATATATAATAACTAAGAAAGCCAAGGCAGCAGTACCGCACTTCTCACCCTTCATTTATTTCCTTCAATTTCCTCACTCCTTCACCAACCTGGCTACCCTTACTACAATGGCACCTCGCAAACTTCAAGTTGGAGTCGCCGGTCTCGGAAGAATGGGCAAGCGACATGCCCTTAATTTCCTTCAGAATGTCCCGCGAGCTGTTCTGGTCGCCGTCACCAGCCCTGATGCTGCCGAGAGGGATTGGGCTGCCGAGAACCTCGCCCCTGACGGGGTAGCTATATACGAGAACTACTCTGACATGATAGCGCATGTTGGCTTGGATGCAGTTTGCGTCGCCTCTGCCACTGCGGTGCATGCTGAACAGACCAATGCCGCTATTGCCGCGGGCAAGCACGTCTTGTGCGAGAAGCCCCTTGGCACAACGGTCGAGATAGTGAGTTCTTCTTTGTGATGGGCTTCACTTTATGCTAATATTTCAGTCTCAATCTGTTGTCGACGCCGCTGCTACCCGCCCCGACCTCAAAGTCATGTGCGGCTTTTCCCGCCGTTTCGACGCTTCATACCGCGACGCCTACGAGAAAACAAAGTCAGGCTTGATTGGCCGCCCATCTGTTCTGAGGAGCCAAACTTGCGATGTTCTAGATCCTTCAGGCTTTTTTGTCGCATATGCTCAGTTCTCTGGTGGTATATTCGTGGATTGCAGTATTCATGATATTGACCTGGCTCTATGGTTTTTTGGTCAAGAGTCCAAGGTTCGATCCGTACATGCTGTCGGAATCACTGCCGTGGAACCAGATCTGAGACAATATGACGATAGAGATAATGCCGTGGGTGTTGTCGAATTCTACGATGGCCGGATTGCGTATCTGTATGCCTCACGCATGATGGCTGCTGGTCAAGAGGATACAACCGAGATTATCGGAACAAAGGGCAAGTTGTCTGTAAACTTGATTCCAGTCGAGAACCACGTTCGAATTTATGGTCAAGAAGGTATCAGGCATGAGCTTCCTCAGAACTATTGGGGGCGATTCCAAGCAGCATTCACAAGAGAAGCTATCGAGTTTACCGACTGTGTGCTGGATGACAAGCCTGTGCCTGTTGAACTAGAGTCAGCAGTGACAGCAGTGCGCATTGGTGCAGCCTTACAACGGTCTATGATTATGGGGAATAAGATTCACTTCGACGAGGGTGGTAATGAGGTCAACAGAGCTCAATTATAATACAATGGCTAGAGAAACTTCGCAATACTAGTGTTATAAATAAAATATTCCGATTACACTGGGCCAAAATGTCAAATGGTTATTGCTGTCTCCACTACAGCTTTGAGACATACTTCCCACGAGTCGCTTGAAAGCTAGGATTACCCATGACAAACTGACAAGTGGCCATCTGGCTCATAAGCCGGTCGCCTCTCAGCCGTTCCATTACAACAGCCTCTCCAGCAAACATAACTTCTACATTACCGTTATTCCATCGAGGTAAGAGGGTGATCTCCCCATGAGGCGGGATTCTACCAAGATACGGCTCTCTAAAGGCCTCACAAGAACCAAGTTCAGGACCCCAAGTTGACAGCATAGCTGCACTTGCTCGGGTATGGTCTGTCACAAGTGCATCTATGGGCCCTTTTGGTATTAGGCCTGGATTGACAGGATGGGAATGGGCTATCTCAAGCATCTCTCGAAAGGTTTCCTCGCTCCAGGCATTATTGCTGTTGCGAATTGCCATTGCTGCATGGGCCAGAGTCTTGGGGTCAGGTGAGATGAAGTCACTCGTGTTGGCAGACACAGGGAATAGATCCACGCAGGCAGGCATGTAGTTGTTGGGTAAAGGAGGCGTCAACCGACGACGAATGCTTCCAGCAAAGACAATTTTGCTAGTAACAGGTAGAGGATCACGGCCTGATAAGCCCGGGGCATATTTGGCGTCAAAGAGTCGGTTCCATGCAAAAGCAGTCAAACAATCCGTAGACGACACCTTTGAGCCGCTGGGCAAGACCTCTTGGATCATGTGTTGAAGCTGCTTTATAGATGACTGTGTAAAGGTCCAGACAGAACAAGAGAGAGTGCGAAGTTCATCTTCGGTAAACCTCACTAGATCGTCATTCGTGAGACGTGCCTTTGTAAAGATGTTTGACAGTTTCTCTGCAGCTTCTTCTGGATATCGAGGGTCGAGCATGTCAAGATGTTGAAGCTTCCCTGCGCGAGCTCCGAGTTTGTCCAGATCCTCCTCGATACCTACGTCAGGTGTCAAGAGGGAGCGAACTAGCAAGTCCGCCGATATTTGCTGCGGGAGTGGAGGTACAGGTTGACCATCAAGTCTGGCAGTTGCTATCGCATTGGTGTTCTGTGACCAAGACCTGAGAAAGTCCATAAACTGGACGAGGTCACCTATCACATGCGTGATCGACATGGTTAAGACGATACCGCCCTTGACGACATTGAACTGAGGTGCGATTATAGGATCGCCATCTTGAACGTAAGGAAAGTCCTTTGGTCGGAGCTTGCCCAGGCCATCTTCCTCGCCATCTCCAAATGGCCACCCATTAATCTTGAGCTCGGTGTAAGAAGGTACATCTGCATCGTGACGATGATCTCGGTACCAGAAGTTTGTACCCACATGCGGTGCCTCTTGAATCTCAATCGCGTAACGTCCCGTTTCGTCTTTTCTGATAACGCCTGCGAGATGCGGATGCTCGTAGATACATCGGGAGAGCCCTTGCTTGCAGTCTTGGTAGAGCTGTCGAGGGTCCACTCCCGGTTGCAGAGGAAAGAAGTGTGTAGGCGAAGGATACACTGAAGCGGTGAGGTTGTCGAGGGCTGAGCATTTCACGATGGATGGCTGTACGGGGCCCGCTGGTTCGACCCATGAATCGGACATGGCTGATTCGTCGTTCGTGTTTGCAGATACTGATACTGTAGAATTGTTTCTCCTTATTTCAAGAGATAAGTGACTGCTCTAAGAAAATATGGGTTATCATTTTGTACGATGTCGGGTTAGGCACGTGAAAGCAATTACACTTCTCTATCCAATGCTGCTCTATGATATCAACATGACTTTGACCTCCGTTTCAGCTTTATTATAACGACACCCTTCATGTTTTCGCAATCTAAACTCAACACAGTTAGGACCGCGAAAATGCTGAACGTACGATAAGAGGTAGATCATCTACCCTTTAGTGTTTCTTGCGTTACAATTACAAGCTTCGGAATGAAGTTTAAACCCTGCATAGCTGTGGCTCGGACCGCTCTTCTGTCACATCTCAATGCCGAATCATGTCTAAGCGATATCGCCTATCAGAAAAAATAGATACAACGTGCGCTTGGACAAAAAGCGACAACCATACAGCTCTCCCCGTATAAGGATCTGCAGTCAAAGGTGGAGATTGCGCACAAGCTTTATCGGAATGTGTCAGGTAAACAAGACTCGAGAACCAAGCAGCATATCGTCTTAATCATGTGTTGGTCAAAGCGTAATACGAAATTACTTAGATTATCGCGAGTATGTGAGTCTAGACTGAAAGAATGTACATACTACAATCTCGGCATTTAGCACGTCTAACGCATCTGATATCATATTGCTTTGTACATTATCTGCCGAGGACATCCGCGACTTCGTTCTAAACTGCTTCATCTTGAGCATGCGAATTTCTCAAGCTTTGACATTACCAACGCAGAATCCTTCAACATGTCCACTGCCATTCCATCTGTTCCATCCGCCTACTTCACCTCCACTACCATTCAACCACAGCCAGACACGCATGGAAAGAGAGTCAAATTGTCAGCAATCGACCAGATCGCTCCAAGAGACTACATCTCATCATGCTTATTTTTTCCCGTATCACAAAATGCAGACACGAGACATATCTTTCATCTGCTCGAGCGGGCCTTGGTAAACACGATCAGTGATATCCCAGAACTTGCATGTTCTGTACGACGGCCGATCGGAAACGATCGGGAAGAGGTTGAGCTTCTATTCGATAGCAACCGAGGCGCCATACTCAATTACAGGGATTACACGGCACCGGAACTTCGGACTTTATGGAAGTTCGGTACGTTTCGCCAACTTGAGAAGGACTATTTTCCTCTCAATATCCCGAGACAAATTGTCTTCGGCACATCCGCAAAGCTAGTTCCGGGTTCCAGTATTCCGGCATTGGTAGTTCAGTGTAACTTCATACCTGGAGGCCTTATACTTGGAACCTGTCTACATGTAAGTCCACATTACCTCCGCGGCTCATTCCTTGCTCCTCGTTACACTACCGCCTGCGATAAGACTTGTACAACATAAGCATTGCGGTCTGATTGTTCTCACAGACAGGTACTGATTGATATACAGCATGTGGCGGGCGATGGCGTCTGCAACTTTATCTTGCACAAGACAATAGGCATGCACTTGGCTGCCATTACCAAAGGACTCGGCCTCCGAACTTTTCCGATCACGCCCCTTGAGCGAAGCTCAGTGGTTCAGGGTGAACAGGGCGTGACTCTAGAGGAATTTCCCGATTGGAAGCTCACAGAGACCTCTTCCACATTCTTGAACCCGACAAACTACGAAGCTGCCAAGGTTCAGTCGATTGAGCATGGAATTTTCTCCATCTCTACAGAGGACCTCTCCCTGCTCAAGAGCCATGTCTTGAAAAGCGCTTCCAACACCAAGTTGAGCACAACTGAAGCTATATGTGCTTTTCTCTGGCGCCACGTTGTCCTCGCCAGGCAGATAGACCACCATCAATACCCAGAGGCTAAGCTATCAATCACTGTCGATTCAAGGGAACGAATGGAAAATCCGCCACTCCCGTCTAATTATTGGGGGAATTTCGCGGAGCCGAATGCGGTCGCCAGAGCATCTGTTGCTCATTTACAAAATGAACAAGATAAACCTGAGATCTATGTAGAATTGGCGAGTAGTGTCAAGCGAGCCATTGCGGCTGTCAACAACACAGCAGTAAGGCGTCTCGTTGGACTGCTCAACCAGATGCCCAAGAGTACTTCCTTGACCTGGAATGTCGACCGATACCCGGGACCGGACATGCTCATAGTCTGTCTTCAAGCACATAGATACAACGATATTTATTTCGGGCGTGACCTTGGGTACCCTTCTGCATTTCGCGTTACTGTTGGAGATACTGAGGGCAAACCTGACGGTCGCTGCATTATTCTGCCACCGCGTCATACGGAAAGTCGGGGTCTGGAGCTGATCTTGCAATACGATAGTGGCACGCTGGAGAGACTTGAGAACAGCGTCGAATTCAGCAAATTCTTTATTCGTCGTAATTAGCTTAATGAAAATGGTCTATCTTCTTGAATAAATATAGGTTCCATGTTCTGCTAACTTTAAAAACTATCATATGCTGTTGCCTATGTATCACTGCCTTTAATAATAGTTTGAAAATTATCTTTATGCCGACCGACGTCGAGATGTTCTTCCAACACTGTTTGATGAAAATACCCCCTTTTGACTATTGCGACCTGACCTGGTGCCTTCAGCACCGCTTTGAAGATCGCTCTTTGTAGCAGATCTATCTTTTCTTTCAGCATCACCTTCATAATGGCTTTCATCATTAATTGGGTACTTATAGGCAGCGTCTTGATAAGCATCCCTTTCTCGCTGATTTGCCTCTCTTCTGAGCTTTTCCGCACAAGACCTATGCCACCTATCTACTTGGGCATCGGGCTCAAGTGGAAAGGATTCAGCTGGTATCTGCGTTGGGAATGGCTTATCAGTTAGTGGATTTATGAGATTCCAATTGCTCAAAGCAAGTTGATAAAAAGGAACATGCTCCTCAGGGCTAAGAAGCATTTCTAGACTCTGCCATCTTGAAAAGCCGTCGATTGTCAGTGTAGGTATCGATGGCGGTGCAAATTTGTCTTTTTCGGGCAGTAAAGTGTGCTCGCAGCCCGTCACTTGCCAGATATAAGATATTGACTCAGATGGCATTTCAAACAAGGCTAGCAGATTCACTTGTTAGAATAGTGAAGGAAAGTAAGCATGTCATTTCACGTCTTACAGTCGTAATCGCCGCCCACAGCTTTGTAGAAACTGGTCATCTTTTGAGGCGTAAGCCATGGAACATTTGGATCCCCAATTTTATGCATCTAAGGCATTGGTTAGACGATATTAGCATTGGATAAATCTTCCTCACGATATATGTCGCCATAGCGTGGTTAAGAGCATTGAACAGTCGGGTTGGCGCTTTATCAGGCTCGAACATATAACCCCAGAAAGCCAGTAGGTTACTTGCAGATTCCGTGGCGGTCTCATTCCTTGAGGGTAGACGAATAGAATTTGCTTCTTTGCTAGACTCATCATCAGAATCTGAGTCATCAAAAGCCCCTCTTGGTAAGGCAGCAACAGAGATTTCTTCGAGATGAGTGCTGAGATGTGAAAAAAAGTCTTCTTTTTCATCATGAGTATTGACAAGGTACAGGGGACAACACTGGCTTTGAGGTATGCTCTCCGCTTCATGTTCAGTCTTCATGTGCCGGATCCATTTATGCTTTTCTGAGAAAAGAGTAAATGCGTCTGTACAATCGGGTGCCGTGCAGTTGTATGGAGATAGATCCTTTATGAGATGTTTCCTGGTAAGGATGGTTAGGCAGTCTTCAAGGTTCAACGGTTCAAGGAGGTGTCTCACTTCCAGTCCACATCTTTCTTTATCACAACCATTTGGCCACAGCCAAAGCACTCAAATGCATGTCCAGCGACCGCTTCGGCTGTCAATTTCGGAATCCAATCTGGGTTTTTCAGAGCATTACTAGACCGCCGAGAAGGCATGTATGAAGATGGAGGTTTCGAAAACGTTGGTACAGAAGTCCCGAGGCCAGAGTCCTTCCATACAGTTTCGCCAGCGATGTTAGTTGCTTCATAAGGCTGGGCTTCCCCTTGCGTCTGAGGTTTCGCCTCATTGGCAACCATTGCTTCTTTTCTAGCGATGATTTCTTGATATCGCCGCAAATTAGACTTTCCTAAATGGTCAACAATTTTAGCATCTCCAAATGGAAACTTCTCGCGAATGAGGCCGGCATAGAGGTGATGAGGTTCCAGAGATTCGACCTGGACAGGCTTTGGATTATCATAGTGCGGATCGGGTACGGCGCTTGCTAAGGTCTCAGTGAGATCGACCAAGCAACGCATAAAAATCTGTAGATCTCTAACGTGACTTTCTATTTTGTCACATCCAGTGGCTTCATCTGTGCTATCCTCGCTTTCCGAAGCCACTTGCTGGATATAGTCTTCACTCTCGACAGTAGCTCTGGCAGCATCCAGTAGGATGTCCATGTCTGATTCACGGATAATATTCAGGAAGGTCGACAAGCCAAAAGCTATCGGCACGATACCTGGAAATTGTTAGACGAAGTGCAATATTTATGACTCTAAGCTGATAAACATGCCTTCGGTCAGAGTGAGACCCATGGACCTCAAAGGAGAGAGCGTAGCTCGGAGCAGCCTTCTTGATCTTTGTAGAGTGGCATCAAGAGCACCACTTTCAATGTCGTTAGATTCGCCCCAAAGAACAAGAGATTGAAGAATTCTCATCAAAGCTCTTTGATGCGTCGAAGACACATTGCTTCCGGTTTTGGCCTCTCTCAATGTGTGAGTGAGAACATCAACATTTGCTTGGAAGAGCCTTCCGACGATACCAATGTCATCTGGGATTAAGATATCATCTTGATGAGAAGGCCTGCTCGAAGGGCTGGTTGCTCCCATCGTTTCACTCCAAGGGATACTGGAGCCAGAAAAGGCTCTATCTATCGTGTTGGTTCTGTTGCCTGTGCATATAATCATCAACAGGCGAAAGATAATATTAGGATTTATACGGAGTAATGACGGGAGAATTGATAGAGGCTTACGGCACGTGCCAGGCAGGCAGGGAAATGATTGGTAGCCAGTCATCCACGTTCGCCCAACCTCACCCGCAGAACTGAAGCGAGCATGCAGCGATCACTCATCATCATTCTGTTGCATTGATAAACAACGAGTCATGGCAGAGGTTGCAGGTCTTGCCATCGGTGTTGTTGGAGTGTTGCCAGTTATTGTCCAGGGCGTGGTCGGATATCGCAAGATTCGCACGCTCCTGGCCCAGATCCGGGCCTGTTCCAATGAGCTTCGGACTCTTGAGATCGATGTTGAGGTACAGGAAGGTCGATTTCTCAACGAATGGGAATTGATCCTTCATTCGGCCGATATTGGCGACGACAAACCCAAGGGTCAGACAGTCAGGGCCATGATAGAAGACCCAAATCACATCATGTGGAGAGATTCGAAGCTCGACGACCGACTCAGGCAGTGTTTGGAACGAAGCTACGATGTCTGTGCTAAGATCATCGATAATATTGTGGAAACTCTGCAAGATATCCAGCAAGGTCTTCTGAGTTTCTCATTGGTACGGAATGGTCGCGAGAATGTAGGTCTCTGAGTAAAAGGTCATGCAGTAATGAACTGATTTAACTCCAGGGTGAATCATTGCGGAAAGCCTTTCGTAGACTGCAGCAGTCTTTCCAAATCACTTTTGATAAGCAATGGTACGAGAAGAAGTTGGATCGATTGCGAAGCAGTAACCAGGACTTGGGGGCACTCAGAACCCAAATTTATAGCTTTCAAAAGGCTCGGACTCAAGTGAATAACCAAGAGAAAAGGAAGTTTGCCTTGCCCGAAAATATCAAAAAGGTCCGCGATATCTCAGAAGAAGCACACAGAGCTATATGCAACGCTTTTACCTGTGACGATCGATCGCACGCAGACCACGCAGCTGCCGTGGGCGTCAAGGCAAGCGTTGAGGACACCGCTGCAGGGAAGTTGATCTTTGAGATGGCAATCGACTTCGCGGCTCCTCATCCTTTGTAAGACAAATGGTCCATTTCGAGAAAGTATATGCCTTACTAATAGTCGCCAAACAAGGAATCACAGAGAGTCATCTGTCACCTTCCTATTGCAATCTTGTTATTCACGGAGCGCGGGAAAGCAACCTATGGCAGCGCCTCCTCCAACTTCGTCGGGACATGGCTCCTTACATACGCTCGTCCCAGCACTACAACGAAAAGAAAAACATAGAGAATCATCGATATCGATGGCAAGCCAATCCAGAAACTCCGAAGAAGGGGCTAAGAAAGACTGCAATGCTTTAGTTCTTGAGGAGTCCCTAAACAGCTCCGATATTGACTTGGTCAACATTGATAACACTTGCAAGTACCTTCAATCCAAGCTTGGTCCTTCTACATCATTGGATGAGATATCCATCTTCTGCAACTCTCCCGCCGATCGAAACTATTGTTTCTATTTCAAGCAAAATAGGCTTTGGCAACCAAACTCGGATCCGCTGCTATCGCTCAATAAACTACTCCAGGACAGCCGAGTAGAGCCGACCCTTGATCAACAGGCCAAAATGGCCCTTCAAATGTCTCTTGCTGTCCTGCAGTTCCACTCAACTCCGTGGCTAGAAGGCACATGGAAAACATCCGATGTCTTTGTCCATAGTCAAAGCGTGCTCGATTCGTCAGAACCACTTCTGTTCCTCCGAGCTCCCTTATCAGAACCACCAAAACCGACTTTAACGTCGACCAGATCTCATAACGAGAATTATCCCACAACGCTCGCTTCATCATATATATTCTCAATGGCAGATTATTACGGCATTAACAACATGACTTTATTTGGTCTTGGTGTAGCCCTCATTGAGATTGGTCATTGGAGACCATTTGCGAAATTGAGACGTAGTCAAGACCCTGATGACATCCTCACTGCAAGACGGCTAGCCAGTCAAACAACACTGATGGGTAAGGAGTATCAATATATTACTCAAATGTGTCTGCAGTGCAACTTTGGTTGCAGTACGGACCTTGGCCAGGCTAGTCTTCAAACTGCAGTATACAGTAACGTTGTTCAGCCGCTTCAGAAGCTTGTCAAAAGGCTAGAGGCTATAGCCTTTTAATATAATAATTATTATTCCTATGGAGCAAATGAGCTGACATAAGAGTAGAAGGCTTCGACACAATCTGGCTCATCCAAAATCTTGGGCAGATACACAGCTTGCCATTCTGAATGGGGTTCAATAGTCAATTCGGCTTTGCAAAACTCCCAGTAGGCAAGGTACCAGCCGGACTATTCCCAGTCAAGAATCGCCAGTACCCGACAAGGCGATTCTTCGGACACCATTATGTTTACAGGGTTGAGATCTGCGTGCGTGAAGTGGATGAGACAGTCGTCAGGTAGCATCTTTCGATAAGGGTCTGTGATGTCGGCTAGATCAAGATCTGGATCATTAACCGTGGCTGGCCATTTGAACATGTCTGACATACAGTCGTGGAATTCAGCCAATGAAGAAAAAGGGCCAGCGGGTGGAAAGTTTGTGTTAGTAAAGACCATGTCTCTCACGGCCCCGCGGTTGACGTTACCTAAGCACCAGTCAGGTCTGGAGGGATCCTTGAAGTGTGAGCAGGGGTACCTACCGATGAACGGATCGTCAGGTGCTTGGCGCAGATGTGACATTTTGGTGACCATGGATCCAAGCTGTTCACAGACGCCGTCCTTTTCGATAGCGCTTAGAGTGATCCAACGATCACGTAAAGTGGCCCCATCAATGTATTCCATGTAGAGGAATGTGACGCCGTTTTCTTGTGTCCAGCCGTAGACCTCTGGAACTGGGACTTCAGGCAAGAAGTGGCGAACGGCCCAAAGACACTGTCCTTCCACGATAATTGCATTGGAGTTGTCGCTGTGTTTCACGACAAGTCCAAGCTCCTTAAACACGGCTGGCTGACGTAACTTCATGCCCTCGGCGTGTGGATGCTGAATATAATTAGGCCTGGCTAAGACTTGGGCAGGAGTAGGAAGCTTGGGTTGCTCCAGGCCACGCGTGAAAAAAGTGGACTCAAAGAATGTAACAGAGGAACCCTGTGGCAGTCGGTCCGGTGTTAAAGAGAAAGACATTGTCGGACATGTTAGAGAAGGCAGTACCCTAGCATGCGACAACTTCGCGAAGCGACCTGGCGAAGTTGTAAATATAAGATGTGCTGGCCGGTCACACCGTTTATCCGTCCCGATATTCGGGCAAGGGGCAAAACAGTGTTCGGCTAAAGTAGTTTTCTGGTTATTATTCTTTTACAAATACGCAGCAATGCCAAGACGGGAGCTAAGTGTTGCCAGAAGCATCAAGGCTAATTTATGACTTGGTCTGCCTCTTACTCTTTTGTCTCAGTCAGAAGCAACCAAGTCGTAGCTCTAACGTCGAACGTTTGGTGAAATCGGCCATACCCTACAGTCAAGCTAATTAAGTACTACAAGATCAAAACACGTATGGGGCGGCCATAAATAAGCCCCGACATAAGTTCAATCTTCCATATCTTACTAATTAGTGTTACCTTAGCATCTAGTCATTCACTGAGACAAACCAAAAGAGAAATATTATATATACAGCTTCTCAATTAAAACGTCTAATTCCGAGCTTGGATATGTATATTGAAGCCCTTCGGCTTTACAAACCAGCGGTTGTTAGTGTTGAAGATTTTCCCCCCGGGATTATCTTTTGGAAACGTAAACTCAAAGTCGCGAAGAAGTCGTGGGATCAGCTTCGACATTTCCAACATAGAGATGTGCCGACCAATACACGTTCTAGCGCCCATACCAAACTGAGAGTGTTATTAGCGTCGATCAGGATAACTAGGGAGCGTGCTACTTACTGGCATCCAGTGGCGATTCATCATATCGAGCTTGTCCTTGTCACTATCGAGCCAGCGCTCGGGTCGGAAGGCCTCTGGATCAGGTCCAAAGACCGCGCTGTAGTGTTCCACCCAGCAATTAACGCCTACAAATGTCTAAAAAGCAGTTCAGTACACTGGGCTGCAATAAATTTGTCCTGTTTGTGCAACCTACTCCCCCAGGAAAGAATTGACCGGCGATTGTTGCACCGCCATCGGGAACCACTCGCTCCAACGGCTGGCCGACAGCAGGATGTAGCCTCAATCCTTCTTTTATTACAGCCTGTAAGTATTGCATTTGTTGTGTCTCTTTAAAGCTGAAGTGACGGGAATGGGCGGCGCGTGACTGATGCTCAGCCACCTCTTGACGAAGCTTTTCTGCCACCTTGGGATTGGTCATGAGCAGATACATAATAGCCGATAGACTAATACCAGTTGTGTCTGACCCAGCTGTTATATTAGATGCACATCCACTTATAACATACCATTCATTGTACGTTACTGGATCCTTGCGATGACGAGCCGCATACTTGGATAAGAAATCCATAGTTTGCTTGTCTTCATCTTCAATATCTAGGTTCTTAGGCTTAGCGTCATGATCTTTCATGAGCTTCTGGGTGAACTGCATGATATATTGCATCCCTGTTCCTGTGTTCCCAGCAAAGAAATTTTGGATGTGGAAAAGTATAGGGTGTAGCCAAGAGTAGACACCAATTACGCTAGCATAAGCGAGGAAACCTTCCAAAGACTCCATGATAGCTGCGATGTCGGTGCCATGATCCAGGAATCCTATTTTCTGGGAATAGGTGATCATACTGATGACGTCAAAAGCGTAGCACTGAAACCATTTGCCTAGGTCAACAAGCGGCCAGGTATTTCCAGCTGCAGAGCCTCCAGCCATTTCTCGGAGTCTCAAGTCAAATAGGTCTGAGCATTCGTCGACAAAGGACTCGTATGAAACAAGTGCCGACATAGCGTGTGTGCTTTGAAAGAGTCGACGCATTTGGGCATGCTCTTTGATGTTCTCATGCGCGAAGAAACTTGGTTTGTTGCGAAGGGGCATACCAAATGCTCGGAAGAATGAGGACTTGGCAAATTTATCTGCTTTACCAACACCATAGATAATCTGGGCGGCCTCAGGATGGTCGAAACTATATCGGTTGGGGCCATAGCGGACGATGGGGCCATATTTGCGATGAAAGTCGATATTGTCGCGCTCAAAGTGGCCTTTTCGAACGCGGTCGACATACCATAAATCGGTGAATCGAGAAAAAAGAGGTCCAGGAATGTTCTTCAGGGGAGAGAAGAAGATGGTATATAGAGTTAATACAGCCCTGTAGGTAATGGCTGAAGCCAAAGCCGTGAGCGGAAGGAGGAGCAAGAGGGGTGCCATAGTTGCTATGTCCTTGCTATAAATTATATTTTGGGGGCAGCCGGTTGGTCTCGTATTTATGCATAATTCGGCGACAAGAGTAAAATTGTCCGTCTTTGAACATTTTGGTCTGGGGCATCGTAAGTAGTAAGATATTTTAGTTGTAGACCTGTCTTGGTCGGATCTCCACAGTAGAAGAAGCACCCGTGTGGAGAAGTGGAGAAGAGATCTAATTATAGTGACGGATAAATACTACGGAGGATTAAATACTTTGTGGGGCCGAGCCGCCTTGCCAAAGTGACGAAGCACTCAATGTTCTTCAAACTATGTATGTGACTCGTCATAGTGTAACTATGCAAGCTCCTACCTGCCTGGAGATGACCTTGGTACTTCTGTGATCTTGCACGTTAGTCGCGGTCAGTCGATGCCATGTTCACCGTTCCTGATGGCCTCATCGCATGGTATCATCACAGGTACTTACCGTGTGCGATGAGCAAGGCTTCGGCATGTTCATCCAAGATATAGTTTGAGAAGACCTTGCTTACTTGCCCTAACAGGTTTTGGCATAACTCTCTTAGCGCAATTGTAACAACGGATGAGGCTTGGTGTGCTTTTGTTCTGACGTAATGGATGGAAATGCAACTTGAGGTGCTGGGATGGGGACAATGCTTGGCCCACTGCCCCTAATACAAGTACGCAGTGTGCTATCGCACAACCTTCGTTAAATGGACGTCGCCAAGTTACCGGCGAGGCTATCAGTGCATGTGAAGACTAGGATCGAAAGTTTTCAACTTCTGAGGAGGAGCTTGAACGTTTATGTCATGAAACAGGGTGGCCCGAAGGGCAGAAGGAATCAGTGTTTGGCTGCTCTCGGATGCTTGGCAATGTTTGACGTCGCCTCCGTGGTTTGGAACTGCAGGGCATCATCGGGATGGAGGCTATAGATTGCCGGGAGGCTTGAACTTTAGCAGCGGTGCTGCAAAAGTCGGTAAACATCTTGATGGCTTATACTGATCCAAGTAACTAATCATGGGTCAACCCTCTCGGCTTGTTCAAGCCTTCAGACCTCACATCCTAGGGCATCGTCAAGTTCGTGTGGCTAATCTGCATGGCAACACAAAGACAGCATCTCGTAGCCTATTCTTCGACGATACCAAGAGTCATCAATGACAACCTGCGTTAGTGGTCCGACTAAGTAGAGAGAGGTTCGACGGTAGGAGGTTCGGACTTGAAGCAGGGTCTTGCGATGAGCAATAGAAAGGCGTCGGTACCAGTGAGTTTGTCGGCAGGTAACGCTGACGAGCTCGTGTCTTGTCCCCCAATCGTCATCCCTTGCTCCAAGCTGAGATGAAGCCATGGCATGGTCTCAACTGACCATCGTCGGATGATGAGTTCGAGTCGGCACGGTCGGGTTACTCGGTGTGGCACCGACGACGAGGTGGCTTGACGGTGAAGCCTATGTCAAGGTGATGCAGCCTTCCACGGTATCTTCATGCTGATGGACCTGTATCATACGTTTGGCATCAACCATGAATTGACGGGCAGAAGGCTTCGAGGTCGGAGTGCTCATCGGCGGCGTGGTGTGTCCTGCATCAGACACACCGTGTTGACAGAGTCGGAACCGAAAGCCGCGACAGTAATGGCATATTGAGATCGAAGCGAGGCATTCCTCAGGAACCTGAGGCAGTCAATACGTGCAAGCTTAACTAATTGAGGTCTGCATACTTACAGGCTGTAAAACTCGGAGTGGCACACGCCCGCCATGCGCGAGATTGATCTCTATTTAGACCAGTGTGAACAGCGATCTTTCATATGCCAGTACTGATGAATTCTAGAAAGGCGAATCAATCCCAGGTTGAAATTGTTCCTCAACATGTTGCCGGAGGAGGCAGTCAAGGGCGGGAGGGGCAATCACTGGTCACTGAAGCGCTAAACGGACCCGGCCGACGGCACTGGAATGCAAGCGCGTCATTATTCCAGGCTGCGACCGCCTCAACACCTCCATGACGGCGGTCTCTCATTGATCCTCGAGCTTTTGCCTTTGTCGGTCGGCTTTTTGAGTTCGTCTAGGGAAGTCTTTTTGGCATCCACCACCAAAATCTCCACCGCCGTTTCTGTTTAGATCACGAATAAAAGGGGCAATAACCCAGATTATCAACATGAACTGTGTTGTTCTCCGCGAAACCAACGCGTAGCGTTACGCAACAGTCTGTACGTACTGCCACTCCCACTGTCTCCCCCTTTGAGTAGGCCAGCCTGCAATTGTTGCGTAAACAATAATACCGAACGCGGCCGCCTTGACCAAATTACAATTGTTTCAAAGCTTCGACCAGGCTCAACAATTACGCGTAGAGCCAAGTCGAAAAGTCAGCAGGTACTCTGCTGGTGGCGGCAAGCAGTGTGCATCGCCAGTCTGAGTCATGAGAATTTGGCGTAGTCTCCGCCCACACCAATAGAGGCCAGGACATTTGTTGATCTAACCAGCATCATAGGCTTGTGGGGGGTCAGCTGTGGAGGATGACCTTTCCTGTCTAGGCTACCATCGCGCTGCCGACCCCCTGGAGGTCTCAGCAGAGACGAGGCGTTCCTGCTGCTGAGACACAAGCTTGTTGTGATCTTACTGGCCTTGGCCAGACGCTCGTATCTTTCTCATCAACCATTTCGACAGCTGTTTGTGCACCACACTGCAGAGGCAGCGCGTCCGTGACACCCCATGTGGTATAGTGGGCGTTTCGACTTGATTGCCTATCCCTACAATCGTCTGATCAATCTACTGTGTTGTGCGAGGGGAACAAAACGAAGCTGAGGAACTAAAAGCTGACCATCTCAAAGTCTTTTTCTGGCCTGGACTGAAAGTTACTTCTCGTCTCGTCTCGCCCTAAACCTTGGTTGAACGCCTTCGTGGGGCTTTTCTCCCGAAATTAACGCTGTGTCGGGGCCACGGACAGGCTTCCCGTCATCAGCTCAATCGTAAGTTTACCAGACAGCCAGGATATGGACTCTTGGTGATGTGCCGCTTATGCTGTTGCCAAATTCACTGATCCATCAATAAAGCCAGGGGTAGAACAAACTTAGCGTGCCGAATTCGCACGTTTTGTGATTGAGGCCTTCCACACTAGCCATGAGGTGACAGTCAAGATCGACCCGCGGTAGGTCTCAGTTGTCTTCGCCGGCTTCAACGAGTGCTTGTTTCCGTCAGCTACCCGGTCCCCGGTCCACAGCAGGGAGACAACAGCTCGCTTGCTTGAGACAACATCATATGGGCGTGTGCAGATACCATCTTGTCGAGTGCAACAGGTGTCTCCGACCCTCCCCTTCGCCATGCATTCGAATATTTGTTTTTCCCCTGGCGCCCCGTCACATCAGCTAGGCTCAAGGTCATGCTTTCGCCTGTTGGTGTGTTACCCCTGCATGCCCTGTAACCTCTGGATCTCCTGTCAAATCTTCGATGGCCTTTACGTAGCAATGACTGTTTACGCGCTGTATCAAGCAGTATTCCGTTTTCGTTCAGTTCCTTCAAGTCAAGCCCGTGTCTCTAGCCATTGCTTTACAACACTCTTCCCGGATATGTCTGGAGTTTAGATTAACGACCCCATTCAATCGCTGCGCAGGGGCAAAGTGGACTTCACTGACAGCGCGCTCAGCGAGACCGTTGACGAGGCGCTTCAGAAGATGGGGGTGCCCGCACATCTCCTGTGAGGTCAGTGGCTCGGGAAACAAGCCAGCCAGCGCTTACAGCTTAGCCCATCAAATTTCAACGCCCGCACCACGAACCTCCTCCGCTCTGGTCCCACCTGATTTTCTCTGCGTGCCTTTCGGATGTAACAGCAAGAACCCGGGGCCAAATCCGAGGCCTAGCACCAGTTACGCGTGCCGTCTACGAGCTGCATGAACCAATAAAACCTCCTGATATTGTCGCACCAGCTTAAGATGTGGATATGTGGAGAGCTGAGTAGTGGCGTACAGAGACGCGTTTTTAAATGGACGAGGCGAAAGAGACTGGATTTATCTCGGAGAACCTTCTCCTCTTTAGAAATTCCGTTATTTTTGTTTCTTTCATGCTTGTTTCCATTTGTTCGCAAGATGGAGTTGCTCTGTGCTGCAGTTCTTGCTTGAGAAGTCCTATAAGCCGCTATTTGTTGTTTTTTATTCCACGGGATCACTTCATTTTAGTTGCACGTTCATGTCACAATGGGTTAACCAACAAAACACATTTGTTACTACAAACAGCGAATTTAAATTATTAGGGGCAGTTTCCATCAACAATCAACCAGTAAAGAGAGCCCATTAGTCCTATTGCCATATAGTTTAAGTAGTACACTTATCAAAAACGAAATTTTCGGATCTTTTACTCGAGAAGAGCCCTGATCGCAGGGCTCTTATCCTTGATTGTGCTCATCCGCGCCCTCAAAGCACCCTCTCTTTTGGCTTCCCAAATCCCATTGCATTCCTTGTGGATGCTCCTCCATTTCACACTGTTCAACCTGCATTCGACAGGGAATATCTGCAGGAAATTGATCCTCCAATTCTTCCACTGCGCTTCTGGTGCCCTTGGTATCTTTGGTCACAAGTTGGTCGTCAGTTCGCGAGGGAGATGCGGACTTTGAAGATTGGCCCGATGTAGAAGGGGGGGATTGATCTCCTGGCTGAATATCCTGAGGTTCAAAATCGATCAGCAGGTTGGGTGAGGCGTAATCCGTTTGTGTGTGGACGCCGTTATCGTGGGTTGGCCATCCTCCGCAACAAAAGCTGACTACCTGGTCGAGGGCACTGGCACTTTGAGGAGGTTCGAATGCGGCAGGAGAGGATGGTGTGGGCTCCTGATCATGGTGTGATACAGAGTTAGGGGACGCCTGTGTTGAAGAGGACTCATCAGTGGGTGATAGGTAAGGGCATGTGCAATGTGCCCAGTGGCTAGCCTCGACGGTACAGTTTGGCCACTGGCACATTATATGGCAGGTGTCCATAGTGATGAACCTGCAGCTGTGCTTGAGGAGGAGGAGGCTTAGTCGTAAAGGCAAGATACCCTGAAGCCAAGCGCTCAAGGCTACGGGAAGAACGATATTATGAAGCAGGAATTGAAGGAGCGTAACTGATGTCGGTATAACTCAGCGATTTGCTCAAGCTGCCACGGTCAAGATCCCTCAGGTATTTATAACTGATCTAATCCTCTTCACCTTTCTTTTTTTAACATTGTCTATCATAGCTTGGCTATTTGAAGTACAACAGAATGACGGCTGGCTGATGACGGTGTTTGTTTTCCTTGCCATCGCATCCATGACCCATTAGCCAAACCGCTGAGTGATACGCTATCGAATCTTACCGGCCGCAGATTGGCCCTAGAACCCGCGAAGCTTCCAGCGGATCCCTGGGCACGTCCATCTCTCCAATCGGGTTATCTTTAACTGTAATAATTGCTTGAAGTTTGCTCCACACCTTCATTGTACAATGACTGCGAAATATTCAGTGATCGACACGGAGTTGTAGACCCTGAGACTTACGCGAACACCGCTCTTTGAACAGGGTGGGCCCTTGCTGCACGTGTCTGCCATAGCTGGGTGGGGGGTTTACCCATCAATTCTTCCCAGGCTCGAACAGGCGCCTGCACAACGCAGGGGCTTCGAGCGAGATGCCAATGTTGTATAAAAGCCAATTCACAACAGGGATACCCCCATGGATCAGGGTTTTCTAGGACTATTCAAGTGCAAGGAGCATCAATATCAGTGCACAAGCCAGGAGACAAGGTTAACTAGCTGCAGCGGCAGGATCAAGCAGGCCCGTTCCTAGTGACCACATTAACTCAAGATTTTAGCCACGCCGCCTCGTGGGTCTCTTCTATCCAAGTTTGGGCTTGAAGACTATGATATAATACTAAGATTTCAGAATTCTCAGGGAAAGGCATCCACAGGGCGTGGCCAGTATCTTGAGTTCATACGTATTTGGGTTTTCCGCCCTCCCATCTTTTTGCAGTTTTCTCTTCCCTCCCGAATATCCCTGCGCTCTAGGTAGTTCCTCTTCTATTGCTTTGTGGGGCAGGATGATACCGGTTCTGATAGCGTTTGAGACTACTGTATTGTACGGCTGAGCTTCCGATCGCGGCCTGGAGATCAGACAGCGGTCAGGGTCACTCCACTTGAACAGACTCGATAACCCGATATCTCTTTTCGCCCTTCATTTCTTGCATATCTCAGTAGCTTCATCAAAGTACCCTGCAAGCGCCACGGCTGAGCTGTGACATATGTGTTCTCCAAGGGATAACTAGTCCGCTTTGGGTTCTTGTCGGTAGGTAAGGTTGTCGGAAACAGACGGTAGCAAGGTCACAATGTCACGCATATTAAAACATAACTAATGCAGGTGAGGTTCATTACCATAAAGAAATATTGTTCGTAGCTAGTGAGATAAATTTCATTTTCCTAACGGATTGATATATACATAACTCTAATAATTATGTCACTTATGGCAGGATTACTCAGTCGTTAAAGAAGTCACTGGGAATGTCTGTCCGTGATGAGTTTGAGTGGTATGGTACAGCATCACATCATAACGAGTGATTGTGCATGATGGGTGAGAATTTGTGGAGCATACATAACGTAAATGCGGTTTGCAACATGAGCAGTGGCATGATGTATCTTGAGAACTATTGTTCCTAAGCTTAAAAGGAATTGGCAAGGGCCAAGAATATATATAGGACTTACTGTTCAGTATGTCTTTCATCAGACTGAAGCCTCAGCCTCTAGATAAACTCCAGGACTGAAGTAACAGCACAGACAGCCCCCCAAGACAGCAATAGCATACCAACCTTTGAAGCAAAGTCTCTCAATAGCTTCGATCCTCCAAAGGAATATCGATCGAAAGGACTTGCCGCGTGGCTTCTCATCTGGGCTTCAAAGGTGGCACCGGCATCTTTCAGCTGGGCTGAACTGCAACTCCTACGTTCCCTCCCGCCCCCCTTACGCTCTCACCGAGGGAAACTGAGACAAGTCTCAAGACAGGCAGGATTCCGGTGTGACATCGGTCTTCCCGCGGCCGCAGAAGTGGCCATCCCAGCATTTCATTGCAGATAACGTGGTCTGCCAGGATGCCACAAAGAACTGGTTGGAGTATTCACGCGAAACTAGAGCAAAGGAGATGCCAGAAAATGCATGCGAGCCCAACGTTGGCGAAAACCTCGCATACACCACGTGGATGCTAAAAGAGTGGCTTCGGCACAGGATGCTAGGGCTAAAAAAGGTGAGACAATTTTGTGATCAGGAAGCGGGGATGTCACGAAACTCCCCGAAAGCTCCTTGTAGTACCACGCTGACCCGACCCGTTTGTGCGAAACGTTCTGTTTTTGGTGGTAAAACAAATTCCATATAGTGGATAGTATGTTGTGATGTTACATTTGGCATGGCCAGGGTTGAGTACTGGAGTCTTTCAATTGAGGCGCGGGTTGGGCATCTATGGCCTCTACAGTTGGTCTAGATTTGTGGCTTGCAATTAACTTCAATATGTCTCATCACAGCAATGCAGTACTAATAAGAAACTAATAATAAACTAATGAGAAAAGTAAGGCTATAATGTTGTAATAAAAGTCCAGAATTGGGTACATATATAAGGCCTGTCTTAGGTATGCTGGATTGAACTTGCTTAAGTCCTCTCAATGACTGCTCAGATATAATCTTTTGTTGAGTAATTACCTGATCTCTAATCCTCTCACCTTGGTACATCGATGCCAAACCCAATCGACGGGCAGTGGATCATCCGCTCTTCTTGAACTGAAAACCACTCTCCTGGACCTTACGCCGCACAGCTCATGACCCTTGGGAGCTACCTTATCGCCAGGTATAAAGGACACTCCAGGGTTTGGGAAGATCTTCTTAACAAATTATCCGCGTCTGATTCCTGTATATGTGCCAAAGACATCAGGCCTATATACCACATGCATCCCAATGAGTCGGGCTGCCAGCCCCCTAGCAAATGCTCGAAATGCCAGACAGTAAGTACAAACTGCCTCTTGTATCTGACTGTTCTATACTGATGACAGTACTAGATTCAGAGAAGCGGCATCGAGGATGGTGAAGTTTCATCAGGTAAACGGCAAGCGGTATATACGTGGCCCTTTACATCCAACAAAGGCCGGCCAACCCATCCGCCTACCAAGCAGCTGAAATCGCTACCAACAAAGCATCATGTAATTCTGGAGAGTCATAGGGATGGCCATATAACATCAGAGACCGCAATGTCCGAATATTTGGCTCAAACAACAGGGCCTATCCCAATCCCCCAAGCATCACGCAACATATATCCACCTCTATACCAGCCGATATGGTCCAACACGTATAGGACCCCTCATCTCGATTACCTATCTCCGAACGACGGGGGAAAATATAAGGGCCCAGATCAAAACAATTGGGACTTGGAGCTTGATAAGTGTGCATATAGCGGTATGTGACTGCGTAGAGATATTTCCGAATCGATGTCTAACAAACCCGACTAGTAAACAATTGTGCGACTAGTCTTTTACAAAAGCAGAGGGCAGAACGTGGATATTGGGAAGATACGAGAAGGTCTGGTGAAATCTTTATGATTAACGAATATAATAGTATAGAGAACTTTTAGAGGTTCTTGTTTCAAGAACTATCTTGATAATATGCAGTTTTCTTTTGCAACTTCTTGGGAACTACAGATGGGCAGCTCTTCGTTAAGTGAGACATAAAGACATTTTACTGCAATAAGGGTAATGAACACTTTCATGCATTATAATCAGTATCCTGGGAATAACACGGTACATATCCTGGCCAATAACGAATGCAGGCCTTCAAAGAGGCAAAGTCTCAGTAGAACCTTATTCAAAGCGTTGATAACCTGCCAAGGACATAGCTTCAATTGGGCATGATCTTTGTTGCATTTTCGCCGGATACCCTCAGAGTACCGAACCCCGGAATTAAAGAATCACAGAACTTCAATAGACTCTCATTCAAGTGGTGACCCCTGAGCTGTCAATGGCACACGATTGAAGCTCGGTTGTAAACTCCTCCGTCATGTTAAACAACAACACACAAAGTCAAGAGCCATCACAAAAAACGACCCTGTTACAAGCTTCTATCACCATTTAAAATGCATTCCAACGAGTTCTCCTACAATAGCTATTTGATTCATGAGAAGTACCTAAAATACGTCCCTCCATACCTCAAAGATGTTCCCGAGACACCCAATGAGGTCGAATACCGCACCTCTGGTTCCTGGCCGACTTGGCTTGAGGGAACGTTACTCCGATGAGCATTTACATTGCGAGGCCACTATAATGGGCTATATTAACAGATATTGTCTCACAGGATTGGCGAAGCGCGCTTTACCATTCCCTTCTCCCAGCAATCTCATCAGCATCCCGTCACATAAGGGATCACCTCTGTCATCAGGACAACTCTCAAATGACTTTGACATTCAAGTTAGGAAAGTATAGACCAGTGTCTCAAATCGGACGTCTAGTAGGCCAAGTGAATGCATGTATCCCCATCAACCACTTCGAACAAGTTCACGGTCGAAGCGCACGGCGATGGAGAGATAGGAATATGTGTTTGAAATATGAATGATAAACAGTCGTTATAGCTGCTTAATTGGCTCTAATGAAAGGGCTTAAGGTTCCGTCACTGTGTATTGTGGTAGGTGCTCATTTGCTGTCGCTTGCTCATAGGACGGTGCTGTTGAGCTTCCTTGGCCATTGACAGCATCTTCGAAGATCCGGGCTCGTAACTGTTGCAGCTTTTCTCTAGCTTGTTTCAGATCCTTGCCTGCAGCGTCCCTCTTCTCAGTCCACACGCTCTTCTTCTCCTCGGCCAAGCGCAGCTCCTCATCTACAATCGCGCCCGCCGCAGCTATACCCTCTGCCGTTGCTTTAATTTCCCGATGGAACAAGTAGTCAGTTACAGGTGTGTTGATCCAGTCGTCGAGTCTGCCAGCAGCGCTTTTCCCGTCCGCCACCCTGGGCATTATAAACCCGCCGACTTCGGGATCGAGCTCGTGAGCCAGGGCGAGGAATTGCGAGGCCTCAGTCAGACTGAGACGGACCAAGCCCAACTCTTCACGCTCTTTCCGGTCAGCAACAGCGGAATTGAAGTGGCGATTAGCTCTGATTCCCGCTCCGGCTTTTAGATCAAAGATATCCGATTCGGAGATTTTGAGCGCCTTTGCTGCGCTTCCGGCGGCGAAGGTGACGCGTGAGCGAGCCATTGTGATATAGTTGACCACTGAAGCCACTTGGCTGTAGCGTTCCTGTATGGGATCAAATACCTAGAGAGTATCAGTGTCATGCCATAAACAAAGCGATATAAAGTAATTTTGGTTATTACTTGTTGAGCTGCGATCATTTCTGCCTCGAGTTTATCTTCTTCAGCATTACCTGGCGAAGGTCCATCAAAGACAATTGCATAAAGGTGATCAAGATCATTCAAGGCCTGCACACGTTGCTCGAGCATGTGTTCCAACTTTTGCCTCCGCTCCTTCATGTCATCCAGCTTGGCTTTGAGCTCTTTGCGCGTCTTGTCCGCCTTGGCCAGCCACTCCTGCACTTCTGTCACATCATTCTCCTCCTTGTTGAGCTTCTCCTTATACTGTGAACCAGCAAAGAATTTCTTTATGTGACTTCCCCGTAGATCTTCAAATTCCTTTTGTTCCGTTTCAAGTCGAGCGGAGAGTTCGCTATATAGCGCATCTGCATCATACCATATGTTCTTGAGTGCAGCGAGGTCTAGTTTGACTTGGCTGAGAGTGGCTGCAGTATCTTCAGTAGCAGCGATAACCGAGAGGAGTCGTTCTCCTTCCGCTGCTGCCACGCTGATTCGATCTTTGGGGGAATCAATTATTGGCATCGTGGAGAGCAACTTTTGTTAGCTTTGTGAAGGTGGATGTATATTAGATGGACTCTTCATAAATAGGTTGAGTATTTGAACAAGACCTCTTAACATAAATGCCTCAGAAGGATTTTCAGCTAAAGGTTTCAGCCGCACTGCCCAAACTCAAAGAGGCTGTCCAATTGAAGATCTTTGGTAATCTTCAGCGGAGGGGCACTAACCAAGTCAAGAATGTGGTTACGGCAACGATGCAACTGTAGGTCAAGTCATCCCCTCCTCTACAAGGGCAAACGCGTCTATCAGCCAAGCGCGTCATCAATTAAGGAGAAAAATTAATTAGTCTACAGGATCTAATTCAGCTGCGGTATTATAAAACGTGCCTAAATCCGTCGTCCCTAGTCTACTCGAACAAATTCCGTTCCATCGTAGGGACTGATGATGCTAAGGACTCTTGCATCCTCCATATTGAAGATGAGCTCATCGGCTGACCCAGAGAATCCAATATTCATCCAAGCCTGACTATGGTCAAACAATCCTCCTTTTCCACCCTCAACAGCAGCACGAGGTGTCGGAGTGGCAAGTCCAGTAATTACACGAAAAGCTGCAGAAAACTTTCCCTTGGTGTTGTATTGTGCGGCTAGAGAGCGGGAATTGGAGTAGAGACCCATTGGGTAGAGCCGCGATGAGGTGTCCGCAACTACGTCTTTGCCTTCGACGTACCACGACTTCACCTTCAATCCAGGCTCTCCTTTGGTGACTTGGATGGTCATGTTTGTTGTCTCAGAGCCCTTGACGACAAATGTACCAGTGAGGTTCTCCTCGGCACTTTCTGCCGCGGCATACTCAGCCGCTGTGATGAAGGTTGTTCCTGTGACGTCGCGGAGTGGCCAACGAGCAGGGGTAGCAGTTTCACCGGCAATCAGAATTGAGAAGCCAATACCATGGTCTGGTGAAAGGGCGATGAAGCAGGTATAATCATTAGTACCGCCAGACTTAAGGTATAGGTCAGAAACACGAGTGCGGTTCGAGTCAGGGCCAGTGGGGAGGGTGAGACGCGTGATTTCCCAGGGTGCCCCGACAAGCTCGACGAGGGTGCCAGTGCTGCTGCGAGGTTTCATCCACTCGCGAGTAGTGGGGGATGAGAGGAGGTCGGAGTTGAGGATGGAGAGCCCTGCGAGTCGGAGGTCCTTGGCTGATGAATATATGCCACCAGATCTTCTTGCCGTTAACTTATTTCACCAACGGAACGAAACATTGGGAAGCTCGACTTACCCAGCCACAATAGGGACATCAGTGCCCCATGATACGAGCCCAGTCCTGGCTACGGCATCCACATCTGTGCCGTTAGGAACCACTGCAGAGGAAGAATTCATTCCAAGCGGTGTAAAGATGATATCTTTAATCGCGTCCTTGTACTCTTGGCCAGTGAGCCTCTCGAGAATCAGAGTCAGAACTCCAAAGCCGGCGTCCGAGTAGAGTGCACTTCGCCAAGGGCCCATCGTTGGGACTTGTGTATCCCGCATGAATTCAAGAAACGCTAGTCTTGTAAGTAAATTTCACATCCGCGATGGTATTATACTCACCCTCGCGATCGGCCCCGTCGAATCCCGGCTTAAGGTATTCTAGTATTTTTGTCAACATTCAGTGGACCGCCTAAGGTGGCATGGTCAACTTACGTCCCGGGCCACTGGTGCCAGCCTGATGTGTAGCAAGTGCCCCCACAGTGATTTCACTCCAGTCAATTCTCTCCAACGGGTTGGTAGAGGAATTACCCAAGAGCTCGGGTAGGAAAATGGACACAGGATAGCTCAATGCCTCAATGCCAGCCTTGGCAATGATAGCATACACGGTGAAGACTTTTGTCACGCTGCCTGTTCTGAAAATTGTATCCTCAGTCAGGTTTCCCTTTGTGAGAGTATCTTTGTATGTATCGCCGACATGGAAGTAGCTGTAAAGCGAATCATTGGTGGAGGCTGAAAAGACATCAACAGCAAAAATAAGGTCTGTTTTGTTCAAGACCTTGGTATCGAAGAGTTCTTCGACCAGGGATGGGAACTTTTGCTTGGCTTCAGCAAGGAAATCTGTCTTGGAAATGTCGAAGTTGGGGAGAAAAGAGGGACCAATAAGAGGAACATCATTGGAGAGGATGATGTTGGCTGTTGCAGAGCCAGCAAGGCCCATATACGCTAAAGATTCAAAACGCATGTTGAGTGATATCTCCGAGATTCAATGGCTGTTTGATAGTCTCATAACCTTGGGCAAGCTTTGGACTCTTAAATACAAATTGGTTTTTTAACATTGCAGCGCATATCGTCGCCAAGCAATTTGACATCATACCTGTTGTAAGGCTGAGAGCGGCACATTGATACTGGAAAGAGTTTAGCCTCGTCAATCCTGCGAGAAGTGGGCCAAGCAACAGGCCTGTAATTTGCCCGGCGATCCATTCATCCAGAAGGAGGTTTAGTTTCATTGTTTCGAGGAGCAAGACGATCTCACCTCCAGCATTTCCTTGCTTCTTTGCCTTCCTTCGCCTTGGCTGTGCAGTTACTGCCAGCGCATCGCCACTCGTCACAACGGTTGACTGGACCGATGACAGAGCTGAAGCTCGGCTGTGCCTTACTGACAAGGGTTGCGTCCCTGTCAGGGGATCGCCCCCGGATGGACAGTTTAACCGATCCTCCGGAGCGCGCCGTGTGTCTTGAAACGGTGTTCATTTTTTGGCTAATACCTAGAGTCACATTCGATGTTTAATAAAGACGTCACGGGTAGCCAAAACCTGCTCTTACAGAGCAAGTTATTCTCTGCACAACTTTCAGGCAATGGTGTCAACCGCTGCGTGCAACAGCCTGTATGTTCTTTATTGTTAATTGACTTAGTGAGTAATTAGGGAAGACGCGCTGGGCAGATAAGATAAGAGAGCAAGTCTGAGATACCCTACACTTGGCTATTTTTATTACTGTATTTATATTACTTAATATATATAAATCCTTTTAAAATAACTATATTATATATTTACTCTTCTTATATTAATTAAAGTAATATTTAATTAATTACTTAAGAGCATTTTACAACGTAGCATGACAACTTCAATGCGATCCAGAAAACACTCAAGTTTTCGAGACGAAAATGACTGATTTGCCACTGTCATTAAATCTTCAACAAAAATGGTCTTGTTTACGGCGAAAACCTTGCTAAGATAGAAGCCAACATCCGACACAGCCTCATCTATTAATGTCCTGCTTCGCAACAGACCGACAACCTTCGAGTCGTGAACTTCGTGACCCCTCATCCCTCAGGCAGGCAAGTTCCGATCACAGCCGGGAATTCATGTCCTGGCACTCCGCAGCCCTTATCATAGCGCGCCCACTTTTGAGAACCAAGGGTGGGTACAGCTCGTAAACCCCGCATTCAAGCCTATCTCAGTTTAATGCAAGTTATGCTCACAATGCAAAGTTGGGGGTGATCCCGGAGGTCTCCGAATTTCCGATCATCATCAGTAAGCAAGTAGCTTGGAGTCAAAGGCTTCGTTCCCAGAGTGGGTTATTTTACCTCAATGTCATTAATGTAGATGTATTTAGTCGTTAAAGAATCATATTTAGGATCTTTGTTTATTATTCCATGCATTACTCAACAGACTGACTTTTCTTAATTGAGATTGTACTCATCCCCAAGCTACAATACATCATGACGAAGCTTGAGATTCCTATCATCGACTTCTCTGGTAAGCAACAGACGTCAACTCTTACTAGCTCCCAGACTAAGTGATCTAGGTTTCTACTCAGAAGACCCAGCGGAGAAGAAGAAGGTTGTAGACCAGGTCCGCGAAAGCTGTTTGTACAATGGATTTTTCCAGATCCTGGGACATTCTGTTCCGGTAGATAAGCAAGCGAAAGCCCTTCAGTGCGCCAAGAAGCTCTTCAACCTGCCTCTGGAGGAGAAGGAGAAGGTCTCCAAAAACAACAACACCTGGAACCGTGGTTATGAGATGTTGAGGTCACAGATTCTTGAGGAGGGTACTCAGCCCGAACTCAAGGAGGGCTTTTACATCGGCGATGAGATTCCCAAGTCTCACCCCTATTTCGTCAACAAGAAGCTCAACAGTGGCCCCAACCAGTGGCCCGAAGCTTTGGGAGACGATTTGGAGGACTTTAAGTTCCAGACCATGGATTACTATAGGTCAACACTGAGTCTTGCCTCTGATCTTATGCGAGTCCTGGCACTCTCCCTTGATCTGAAGGAGGACTACTTCAGTACCTTCCTCGATGGCGCTGTTGCTACCATGAGGCTCCTGCACTATCCCTCTCAACCCAAAGATGCTGATGAGAAGCTCACTAGAGGTATTGGAGCCCATACCGATTTCGGCGCTATCACAATGCTCCTTCAAGATGATGTCGATGGGCTGCAAGTTTGGGATCAGAAGAACAACACATGGATTGATGTAAGTCCTGTTTCGCTTCAGTTCAAGAAGAGGTAAAGCTGACAACCTCTATCAGGTTCAACCAACCAAGGGTGCATTCGTTGTCAATCTGGGTAACCTGATGGCTCGATGGACAAACGAGAAGTACAAGAGTAACGTCCATCGCGTTATCAACAAGACTGGCAAAGAGCGATACTCCATCCCGGTCTTCGTATCTGGCAACCCCGATTACGTTGTTGACTGCATCCCAACCTGCAAAGCACCTGGGGAGGAGGCCAAATTCAAGCCAGCTACTGTCGAAGAGGTCGTGTCGGCATCTTATGCCGAGTCATACGGAAGAGCCCAACTGTACAAGCAAGGCCTGGAGAAGAAGGCTGAGAGCAAGGTGGAAAGTACGCCTCTTCAGCCAGTTGCGGCTTGATATATCATTGTATCAATGCTATTCATATGTTATTATATGTCTAGACTATCAAATGAATGGCTGTTTCGCTTGAAATGGTCCAATTTTAATTGTGAAAAGGCCCAAAAGGCTTTTACTTGGGTTTCTCTTATCGACTTGAGCCATCTCTTTAGTATTTCGCCCCTTGCGGATCTCAAGCAGGAACTTAATTCCAGCAATAGAAATTCCAAAATTTCCTCAGTCGGCGCTCCGCCTATCGATGCGAGATTGGACATGGCATAAATAATGCCCATCACTTTAACCGTCTCATAAATAACCCGCTTTATTGTTTTAGATAATGTGGGCTTCAATAACTGAACCAATTTTATCCGGTTTCAGTTCGCCTGTCATTAATCTGGAATCACATTTGATACGACGACATCAAGAGAACTGCACCGACGGAACAAGAGCCTTGTCCGGAACAGTCCCCTCGTACGACACTGCGGGTAGATACGCGGGTGGTTAGTTGGGGATAAGGCGGAGGTAAAAGAAGCGTTGGGACAGCTATTGATTATCTCCCAGGTTATTCCCCACTTAGATAAGGCTGTCGGATGCGATGATCCTACACCAGGTGCCCCCATCTTTGATGGCAGGTTACTGGTACCCCAAGTAAATGGTACCCTAAGAATCTATGCCAACCAATTGAGAAGGATGTACTGGTTACGAACATCTCATACGAAGCCCACTCCCAATACGCTGGCTTGCAGAGATTAGAGATCATTGGCTCACAGATCATGGTGTCGGTTGCAGATACCGCAATAACACAGCCAGTAGCCTAGCTATAGAAAGGGTGACCCTTGCACAATGGCAAGTAAAACATGTTACCAGCAATCAACAGTTTCATTCACAAAGGAGCAACTCAGATATGACCGACAACAACATTATCGTAATGACTTCTGATGACAAACAAAAGCATCATGGCTCAATGGCCTTTGACCAGGAAAACGGTTCTCAGATTGTTGTTGATGCAGCTGCTGAGCGATCCTATTGTTAGTGGCCTTGGAAAAGCTGTGACATTTCCCACATTGACACTGGGTAGTGCGCAAGATGGACGCATGGCTCCTGTCCTATCTTAGCGTTATGTACTTTTTCAATGCTGTTGACAGGGTGAGTCTTGGCCAATATAGCAGTCACTGTTCTAACGAAAGCAGAGTAACCTGGGAAACGCCGAGACAGATGGAATGAGCAAAGACCTCAACTTCAAGGGCGAGGAGTTCTCACTTCTAATCCTCCTCTTTTATGTTCCCAACGGCCTCTGTGATCTCCCACTTAACCTGCTGCTGAAGAGGTTCTCTGGTAGAATAATGCTGCCATCCCTCATGGTTGGCTGGGGTTCCATGGCCTTACTGCAAGCGGCCTGTAAGAACTTTGGAGGCATGCTGGCCATCCGTCTCCTGCTGGGGTAAGTTGTGCTAACCTCTGTGGGATCATTATGACCTTGCCCTGACAGCTCACAGTGCTTTTGAAGCTGGTTTCTTTGCTGGTGCGGTCTTTTATCTGACTCTATTTTACCAGCGTGGTGAGCTTGGCTTTCGGATTGCAATATTCTTTGGCAGTGCGCTACTTGCTAGTGCTTTCTCAGGTCTCATCTCGTTTGGTGTCTTCCAGATCAAGGTCTCTCACGTCCATGGCTGGATGTGGCTATTCATAATCGAAGGTACGTCAAAGATAATACGAGAGCGAACTTGGAACATACATTGTTAATCAGAGAGGATTCAGGTACAATGACTGTGCTGTTGGGAGTTCTGGCCTTTTGGTGGCTTCCTGCCGACCCGCAAAGTGCCTGGTTCTTAACAGAAGAAGAGAAGCATGTTGCAAGGCAAAGAGCCCTCCGCGATGGCAGCGGAGTTATTGGAGAAGAGTTCAATATCAAGGAATGCTTCAAGAGCTGGAACAGCTGGAAATTCGCTGTATGGTGTGTCATCAGCCTGACATACCCCGTCGCCTTCTCTACTACCTCCAATTTCCTGCCGCTTATCATCCGTCGCCTGGGATATAACACGGTGATCACAAACCTTCTGACTGTTCCTCCCAATGTTGCAGGATTTCTGGTTCTTCTCGCAGTGACCTGGAGCTCAGATCGCAACAGAGAGAGAACACTGCATATTGTTGGCAGCTTGTCCACAAGCCTCGTTGGCTTACTAATTCTCGCCATCATAGATGCTGAAGCGCACATTGGAGTGGCTTACTTCGCCTGTTTTATGCTTTGTGCTGGGGCATATATCCCGAGCTGCCTTGTTCACAGTTGGCACAATAACAACAATCTCAGTGAGAACTCACGAGCGGCCACGACTGGTCTACTCGTAGGTCTCGGTAACCTTGGTGGTATTCTATCCGCCGGAACGTTCAGAACGACTTACGCACCTCGCTATGCACCAACCCTGATTGGCACAGCTGCTTGCAATGTCACCTGCATCATCTTCACACTTGGATTGGGATTCTGGATGAGGAAGCAGAACCGCAAAAAGAACGAGGCACACGGTGTTGAACTAAAGGCCGAGGATGTTGCTACTTCGGAAATCACTGATGGTGAACAAGATCCACGTTGGAGGTACTTTGTGTGATTGTTGGACAGTTTATGGCACGGTGAAAGACTAAGAGACCAATGAGTCGATTTATATTGTCGAGTATAAAAAGACAGTCCAAAGAATATAGCTTTCAGTCGAGTGGTGAATAGACTAGGCCCCTAAGCATCAACACTCAATACCGACAAATCCGCTGACTTCCTTTTTGCTATTCTTATATGAGCATATGGGAATGTTGAGACTATTGGAAGAAAACTTAGTAATATAAAGCATGGTCTTCAACTCGGGACTTACCACTTCGATGCTGAGAAACATTGTCTAGCATCGCCAAACATAAGTACAAGGAGAACCAATGCCAGTACAGCTCGTCATCCCATTGATTCCGTCTCCTGCATAAGTCCCGGCTTTCCCATTGCAGACTTTAGCGGGGTTAACTACACTGGTGGTAACCACACAAACAGGGCCAATATCGCTGTCGGCACATGATCCGGTAATGTTTAGGATGGTGCACGTTGCCAGTGGTGCAAAGAGAGCGAGTAGAGCAGCGGTACGCATAATAATTGATAAGCTGAGGATTGATGGGAGAGTATGGAGAGAGTTCAATTATGAGGGTTGCTTGCGTGGCGAGTTGATAGTTAAATACAAATACTGAGAGTTTCATTGTTCAACACAAAGAGCAAAGCATTCCAAGTATGTACATGTCATGCGATACTGAGACTAGCCCTTTCCCGTGGGTAAGTAGTAAATCATCTTGAACTCGTATTCATCCTTCAATTGGATTGTTTATGCTTTCAGCTGG
Source organism: Fusarium sp. NRRL 25303 (assembly GCA_013396255.1). Taxonomy (NCBI): domain Eukaryota; kingdom Fungi; phylum Ascomycota; class Sordariomycetes; order Hypocreales; family Nectriaceae; genus Fusarium; species Fusarium sp. NRRL 25303. The sequence goes on along the minus strand of JAAOAY010000444.1, from coordinate 25,270 downwards.
GTCAAGACTAGTCAGTGTCCCTGGCAAAGGCAGGCATATATGGTCGCATCGTCTGAAACCTGACGGATAAGCTAAGCTAAGAACAGACCACCTCTTATTCTGTTGCAATAAATGCAACGAGATCGCGACTTAATGGAAGTTGATATAAAAAGAGTGTTTACAATATCTTTATTACATAGAAGACATTTTTAACACCTTTATCATATCAACAGACTATCTATCATTTGGCTCCTGACTGGCATGCCAGCGCTATCAATTCCTCAGGCGATGTCGAGAAGGCAAGGTTTACGGGGCTTGTCACACGGCAACATGGGAGCTCCTGGCCAGGGGACTGGTCTAGAACAGTGAAAACAGTCACTGCAGTGCGCCACGAACTACATGCCTCAAACGCTCAAGTGCTGGCTAATAATAATAGAGTTTTGTATTTCTTTGGTTTTTCCTCTCCAATTCCGGGGATTATGACATTACCACTTTGTGACACCTCCATCAACAAGAATATCGGAGCCCGTACAATAACTGGTGATTGGTCAGTTTAACTGAAAGTTCAAAAAACAGTGGCAAAAACTTACGCGCTTGCATCACTGGCCAGAAAGACACAGGCCCCCTTGATATCATCCGGCTCCGCGACACGACGGTTCATGATCTCGTCCTTCCATCCCTCGATCAAGTCTGGGAATGGCGCTGTCATGGCTGTCTTGACATAGCCGGGGCTGATTGAGTTTACTCGGATCCCATGCTCTTGAAGCTCTGCAGCAATTGGTGCAACCATTGCTCTCACCGCACCCTTGGTACCGCAGTAGGCTGTCGACCTCTGAGATCGAATAGCCATATGCGAAGCAATACTGGCCACGAGGATAATACTTCCGCAATTGGTCTTGTTTCCGATCATGGCTTGGGCTGCCAGTTTCGCTGAGAAGTAAACGCCTTTAGCATTGACGGCAAATAACTTGTCAAAGTCTTCCTCTTCTGTGTCGAGGAAATGCACATTCTTATTGACCCCTGCGCATGCAACCAGGATATCTAGCCTGTTGTTGAAGTCTGAAGCCACAGCGGCGAAACCTTCTTTTAGACTCGACAACTTGGTTACATCCACAATGTAGGATTTGATCTGGACCCCGTAGCTGGAAATCAGCTGTTCAACTTCAGGAGCAGAGGGCTCAATCACGTCGAATATGGCAATGTCGGCACCGGCTTCAGCCAACCCCTGGGCAAACGCGAAACCGCATCCTCGACCTCCCCCAGTAACAACGGCTAAGCGGCCAGCTAATGAGAACTGCGAGGCAATGTGAGCATGTGATCTGGGAACGCAATCAGTCTCAAGTAACTGACCTTTGACATTTTGAACAAGGTATAAGATATAATTGGTTGATATTAGAATAATCGCAGTGCGAAAGAAACTGTAATAATTTGACGACTGCGATGTTCAGTGCAAGAGTTCACGTACATGTCAAATTGCCTTTGTAGTGAGTGAATCACGAGACTGGGTGTTTTTCTACGATAGAGTTCCAAAGTCTTGCGGACCATCATACGACGGACTGCCATCCGATTCAACCTTCAATCTCGTACCAGAAACTGAGTTCAAGAATGGGGGTGGGGGTTGCAACGGCCCGGTCTCACAGACTCCACTTGCGATAACGCCTGATACCGCCAGCGGGAACTAATCTGATACCGATCAGGGGGTAAGTGGGGGTATGTCCCATCTCTCAAGTGCTGTAACGCAAGAACCCCGCGTTTTGGGAGTATCTCTGAGCTCAAGTTATATGGCATTGGACCTGGCCGAGTTGTCAAAGGTTGACGTCAAGAGTACATCTCCTAAGCATATTATATTGACTTTGCAGATAATTACTTGAAGAAAATGGGCAAAAAGAAGGTTTTGGTCTGGTAAGGATCGCATTTGACCAATAAGCATTTCACTAACCAGGGTACTGCTAGTTACGGGGTGGATATCGATGCCGTGGCCGGTTGGCTGGGATCATACGGAGGCGAAGACAGCACAAGCGACATCAGCAGAGGTCAGTAAAACAATGCCCGTTGCATTTAAACTGCTGATTCTCGGTCAACAGGTCTCTGGGCGGGAACAATCGGTACTCGGCGCTTGCTGAAGCTTTTTGAGAAGTACAACATTAAAGCCTCATGGTTCATACCTGGACATAGCCTGGAAACATTTCCAGAAGAGTGTGCTATGGTCCGAGATGCCGGACATGAGATAGGTGTAAGTAGAACATCATACCGATATCTCGCATTACGCTAAGCGACAGCAGCTTCATGGCTACAGCCACGAAAACCCCGTGGACATGACCTTCGAGCAGCAAAAAGATGTTTTGCACAAGACATGGAAGTTACTGACTGACTTCTGCGGGAAGCCACCCAAGGGAAGCGTGGCTCCTTGGTGGGAAACAAGTGAAGAAGGGACCGAGTTGATGCTTAGCTACGGAATTGAGTATGACCACTCAATGTCTCACCACGACTGTCAGGCATACTGGCTGCGGACAGGCGACGCGTGGACCAAGATTGATTACACCAAGAAGGCCGAGGAGTGGATGAAACCACTGACAAAGGGGAAAGAGACAGGCATGGTTGAAATACCTGGCTCTTGGTATATAGATGACCTGCCGCCTATGATGTTTATCAAGAACTCTCCAAACTCACATGGATGGGTCAACCCTCGGCAAGTTTTCCATGAAGTTAGGCTTCGCTCAAACTGACAGGAGATGTAGAGATGTTGAAGATATCTGGAAAGACCACTTCGACTACTTCTACCGGGAATACGGTCAGTGATCCGCCAAGCTAGATGGAGGAAATGTTTCGGTTTACTGACACTCTACAGACGAATTCATCTTCCCAATGACCATCCACCCCGATGTCTCGGGTAGACCTCACGTTCTGCTGATGCACGAACGTATCATCGAGCACATCAACAAGCATGAAGGTGTCGAGTGGGTCACAATGGGAGAGGTCAGTTGCTTCTGAGTCTTAGGGAGTTCTGTACCATTTACGATACTAACGGTTATTAGATGAGCGACTACTTCAAGAGCAAGAATCCTGCACCGGAAGGCGCTCTCATGCCGGCCAGCCACGAGGAGGTGATGAAGAAGTTTCAAGAGTCGACGTAGAACCAGTGAGATTATAGGCCACCGGGCTAGAAGCCATACGCTGAGAGAAAACAAAGCCGAACATTAAGCATTCTTAGTCATGAGCCTTAGCTACTATTGTTTACAATCAGTCACGCATCGGACTAAAACGCGCATTCCTGTGGAATATCTTTCTCTTTTCCTTTTTCGCAATTTTTGTAGACAATTCGGCTTCCGCGGGTTCACGAACTTCACGATTTGGAATGGGGCCAGTGAAATGAGCGGACTTGGCAAGCCACTTTTCATTCTGTAGTTGTCCCGATGCCGACTCCGCAACAACAAGTCCGCAAAATGAACTGATCACGAGACCGATAAATGTAAAATATAAAATACCAGCAACAGAAGCCATAATAAGTAATATCTCATCCGTATAAGTTATTTTTTACGTTGTTATATACTTAAGCCAAACATCACATCATGGCGGTCAAAGCGGCTTTCATCGGAGCGTGCGGTGCTACTTTGCGGCATGTGCTAGCATGGACATTGCTTGATGGCCACAAAGCAGCTGCTCGTGAGTTCAAGTTCCCATACTACAGCTTTACAAACTAATTCGTCATATATAGTTGTTCGAGATCCGTCGAAATTGGAAAATACTCTCTTGGATCTCGGCGTATCTGAAGAGATCCAACAGTCACAACTCATCCTTGTCACAGGATCATCTCGCGATGTTTCCACAGTTCGCAGCCTTCTTCTCAACGACCCCGAGATCATTTTCAGTGGCATCACAAGCACTTGGAAACTCCGATTCAATCTGTTCCACCCGATTGCTATGGATGATGCCACGATCACTGGCGACTCTGCTGCTGCGGTGATGCAGGCGTTAAAAGATCTTGTCTCTACCAACAGCATCTCGAATTCACCCATCTACGCCCCAATCTCATCGACTGGACATGGATCTCGTCGTGATCAACCGCTTAGCCTCATCCCGCTCTACTGGTGGCTGTTGAAAGAGGCTCAGACCGACACTGCCGCTCTTGAGCGTGTTACTCGTGAGGCCACGACACAGAAGCAATCTGGTCTTGGTGGTTATGTGATGCTTCGACCCCCATTGCTGACAGATGGGGAGATGAAAGGGACGAAGAAAGTACGTGTTGGATGGATTTGGGAAGACGATGTTTTGAGAAAGAGTGATGAGCAAGAAACTGGTATTCAAGTTGGGTACACCATCAGCAGGTTGGACTTGGCAAGATGGATGTTTGAAGAGCTTATCCAAGGAGATGTCCAGAGTTGGAACGGGAAGTGCGTAAATTTGGTATACTGAACTATTTATTCACTACTCTGTAAAACCCCATACTCATTGTAAGTCATCCTAAACTTTAACCATCAATCACCAGCAGTTTCTAAGCAGGGAGGCCGCACACCAGCCATGACCTGAAGCAAATGGTTCGAGAGGTAAAAGCTAAGAATGTACTCAAACCTTGATTTTTGCAATTGGCGACTGATTGGGCTCCAAGGCCTCTGACTCCCGAGGCAAGGTTCACGGCCTGACTCACAGTCTGGAATTTACTTCAACTTGACTTTGAACACGACACTCTATTTTCTAGGGGTATTGACTACATAAAGCCAGTGCTCTGTCTACCTAAGATTCTACTGCTATATCTCATTCACATCCTTATACATCGTTCTCGTTTATTTCACATCAGCCAGAGAAGAAGAGTTGCAATCTTGCATCAACCCTCTCCTTAGATACCTCGACCCTCGGAGTGTACGTCTGTCCAAGCGTCACAAAGAAGGCCCCACTGCCCTGACATGAAATCTTGTCTGAGATTCGTGGTCAACTGGAAGCATGCGATCGACAAGATATCTTTATTGTGGCCGCCCGACACAAAGTCCGACCCTGTCTGCTCCTCAAAATGCCTGCTCTGACGATTGTCACGTAAAGGTGGAGGATATGACGCCAGGAGATTTGGAGGATTGTTGCAATAAGACCGTGCCGATATGTATTGTGCGTCGCACCAAGCATTATGCACTACTCCACTGCGCTTTGCACAACTGGCTATACAACAAATGGTATCGACCATACCGGAATGATATTGAGTGTCACCAGTTCATTGCGAAGCAAATTTACCCATGCAGACCCTTCTCCTGATATATCTGCAGTATCACTGGTCAAGCTTATCAACGACCTGCATGGGAGAATCTGCGACCAAGTAGCGACATACCACCGAGAGGTCGTGACTCTTCCCTTACAACCCGCCACATTTGGGGTCCCATGCTTTCGAGATCAGGAGTTTTTGATCCTACAGCCGATATTCAAAGCAGTTACAATCATTCTTTTAGAAGACGACTTTAATGTTCGTGTAACAGATGTGGGGAAGTTGCCAGTTCTCATTACCCTCGCAGGTCAAGACAGCGGGCTAAGCCAACCGCTGAGCTTCAAATCCATCAGTCAACATGCTACAAAGTTCATATCGGATACAGCAGTCCAGGTGCCTCTGCATATAGCCATTGACTTTGTCATTGCCCAGAATCAACGGGAGATTGCAGTCTTTGGTACCCAGCCCGACCCCGTCAAATCAACGCTGGGGTTTCGAAGCACCCTAAACGTGGGCCTTGAAGCCTTGCCTGCTGTTGTGAGGTCTCTTGGTGGAGGAGACGAACCGATTGAGATGCCAAGCTCAACTTGGGTTGATACCACGATTCATTCTGGTTGGCCTAGAGTCAGCGCCTTGGATGATGAGAAGTGGTATCGGCGGGAAGAGACAAACGAGCGATGGAGGTTGCTTCGGCGAGTCGCTGGTGCAAGCCCTAGCTATGTCAAGAAGTTTGATCGCCGAGAAAGCATTTAATTGAAAGGCTTATGGCAAATACGCTAGCATGGCCTATTTCGACTAGAAAGGACGGCCAATTGAATAAGTTGTCAGTGATGCAAAGCTCTTAGCTGAGTTTAGCTGATGAGTCGATCCATCTTGTAACTTCCCGTCAACTTGCCGGCTCTCGCCATCTCATCAGATCTCTGTGGCAGCTTCCTGGGTTCCTTATGTACATTACGGGCCAAAGGCTACTTTAATATCTTTTTCACAACGCGATCGATTACTTCAGCAGCCCCAAGCACTTTCTCCTCCTCAAGTTTTCGTCCGACAATCTGCAGCCCGACTGGGAGATTCATCGCAGCCATCTCGCCTTTGTCCTTGTTCCAAAGTCCCTGGTTCCATTCATCTTCAGGACCCCTAGCAGAATATGAGAACGGTGTGTCAACATCCTCTGACTGTATCGTTCCGCCAGGTATCACCATCGCGGTATAGTCAAGGACATTCCAGACCTTTGTATACCCCACCCAACCGCATCCACCGTGCCGGACAGCGGTATGCGGCATAACGGGCATGAGAATCACGTCAGCCTTTCTACCAGTGGCAGACTTGAGGGAGTTCCACTTCTCCAAATATCCCTGTTGGAGATCCCACTTCTTCTTGTTGAGCTTCCAGTATTCGTACACCGAAATTGCTTTGCCCTTGTTGACAAGTCGCTGGACGTGAGGGATAAATGGCTCTCCGGCCCTTGATATATCTTGGCGGATATCTTCACCACCGTCAGCGGTATAAAACATATCCTGTTTCAAGTTTAGCAAATGGGCCTCGAGTTTGACGCCGAGAGCATTACCATTGTTCTTATACACTGTTCGTGGAGTTCAGTGTTCCATTCCACAATCTCATGACCCTCATGCTTCAAAGCCTCAACTGCAACTCGCATTACTCGTGTTATCGGTGGATGTGGTCGAACGACCCCGTCGTCCATAAGAACACCGATAGTAAGTGGTCTACTATGCATTTCTTCATAAAAATGACCCCGCCAAGGAAGTGGTGCACAGCGTGCATCATATTCCCATGGCTTTGCCTCAATCAAGCTGTGCATGGCATGTTTGATCATGTCTAAGTCTCGTGCCATCGGACCAATTGAGGATGGAACATGTTCCTGTCCCTCTGTGGAAACGGGCACGCCTTGGTATGGTAGTCTCGTGCTCTGGTGACAAGTAAGCAGGATATTGGTGACTTCTCGAACATTAACAACTTACACTCGGCTTCAATCCATATAGACCCATCATATGGCTTGGAATGCGAATACTTCCACCAATATCCGTGCCCCATCCAAGCATAGAGGCACCACAAGAAATCAGGACAGCCTCTCCGCCTGTAGAGCCACCTGGTGTGTAATCCTTACTCATGGGATTGGTAGTCAACCCCCAGAGGGGATTCTCCGTCTCACACCACTAAGTGCCTGTCAGCCAAGTTGCTCAGCCTGGATTGAGTTCAGTCGCTCACCATGATACTCTGCGGCAAGTTTGACTTGGCGAGAACAATAGCTCCCAGTGACTTTAGCATCTCTACCAATACGGCATCCTCAGTAGCGGGATTGAAAGATCGTCCGACATAGCCCAGGGTGCTATCATATCCTTTAATGTTAAATTGGTCCTTGAGAGTAACCACCAAGCCATGCAGGGGCCCGATCGGCTTTTTTTTGCTTGTCATGTAAGCATCAAGCACTTCAGCCTGTCGCAGCGCATCTTCGAAGGCAACTTCCGTTAAACTAGAGTCACTTTAGCTTTTGATGCCGGAGTTCATGAGATGCATCTAACCAGTTGTACTATTGAAACACATCGTCATTAGAAAGATAGTGCCTATCAATTCGTCACGTAAGAAACACACACCTCTTGGTGAACTTGGATCGCTCTGTATAGAAACGTGTTAATTAATTACAGTGTACTTGGAGTAATATTAATAACGTACCGTCCAATCAACCCTTGCACAACGGTTTTGCATGTCAATTGCCCATTGGATATAAGACTTAAAGTCTGGGCTGCGTCGACAAGCTGTTTAATATCGACAAGTTGTAAGGTTTTGTTGTTCTCAAGTTCCATTAAAGCCTTGGACAAAATATCACGCTGCAGTTGTTTCTTGCGCTCAACCGTTGACTGCCAAGGCAGAGGTTCAGGGTCAATTGAACCAGGTGCCATCGTACTATTCTGTCAGAGAATTCTATACCAAGTCACTGAATTTCTCTTCTCGCTATAATAATACGAGTCTTTTTCTGTAGGCAAGGGAGGTCGCGATCTGCAGCACAACCCCATCCTTGGATATGCCTACCCTGCCAAATCCGGCGCGTATACCGATAAAAGTAAGGTTTTAGTCGAGTCAAAAGCCGAATCGCCGAGATAACGATAGCCAAAGGCGGTTGAGAATCGGGAGTGGGGGTGGACTCGACGCTAGTTAGCTTACTGATGATAGAGCCTGACTGATCGAATGATGGTACTGCTACATTGTCGTCAACGGATGAGACGACATCTAGCGGAAGACGCCGCAGGAAAGTCTTGAATTATCCGTTGGTAAGAACCAGCTTGATTGAAATATCCGAGAGGTGAATGTGTTGATGAGATCAATGTGATACACTGTCAAACACCATCATCACTCAGTACAGTACCCATCCACATTACACTGCCAGCACTTGCCCCACATGGCCATTACGACAAGCATGAATGGTCACAGCAACGGACATCACGATGCCGATATCCATGATGTCTGTGTTGTAGGAGCTGGCCCTTCTGGCCTCATGCTGAGGTGAGCTTCCAAATTGCTGTTTGCCTCTTTCCGAACTGATAATTTCTCCAGTGTCGTGTTGGCAAAGCTTGGTCTCTCAGTCAAGGTCATCGATGAGAGGCCCGATCAGACAACTGTGGGCCGCGCTGATGGTATCCAACCAAAGACCATTGAGACGTTGCAGATGCTGCGAATTGGCGATGATCTTGTACAAACAGGCGTCAAGGTTCATGACATCTGCATGTGGCGAGGTTCACCAACTGAGGGACTTCGCCGTACAGGACGTGAAGTCCACTATCCATCTTCAGTGGTAGATGTGCTACATCCCTATATCCTTTTGTGCCATCAGGGCATGATGGAAGGAACGTTTATTACCGACCTGCGGAAGAGTGGTGTTGAGGTCACTCGAAGTCACACGTTTCGAGGCGTAGCAGACTCTTCAGATCATCATCATCTACAGATCGAATGCGACAAAGACGGTGAAACACTTACATCTATCCCAGCCAGATACCTAGTAGGCTGTGACGGTGCTCGATCAGCAGTACGAAACGCCATTCCCGGCGCAGCCTCTCAAGGAACGCCACATAACTCTGTTTGGGGTGTGTTGGACGGGGAGCTGGATACCGACTTCCCTGACATCTGGAGCAAGACCGTCATATTCTCCGAGGAACACGGGTCAGTCCTACTTATTCCACGTGAGCGCAACATGACTCGCCTGTACATCGAGATGAAGAGTTCGGTCACTTCGAAAGGGCTCGGTCAGGAGTTTGTCATGGAGCAGGCACGTCTTATTATGGCTCCTTATACCGTCAACTGGACATCAGTCGAGTGGTTCGGCAACTATCAAGTAACCCAACGTTTCGCAACACGGTTCTTGGACCCAACTCAGCGAGTATTTATAGCTGGAGATGCTAGTCACACACACAGTCCAAAGGCTGCACAGGGAATGAACACCAGTGTCCATGACTCTTGGAACTTGGGCTGGAAGCTCAACCTTGCCGCGCGCGGTTTCGCCAAGGATGGAATTCTTCTACAGTCTTACGAGCAGGAACGGAAGAAGATCGCGGAAGATCTCATCAACTTTGACTTCGAACACGCCAATGAGATCGCTGGAGGCGACTCCCAGAGGCTCGCTGAGAATTTCCGCAAGAACACACGCTTCATCTCGGGAGTGGGGGTTGAGTACGGTCCCAATGAGCTGAACCATCCTCTAGATGCCGCTCCTGGTGGCGATGCTAAGCCTGGCTGTAATCTCCCCCAGGCAAAGGTTACGCGCTACATAGATGCTTGCCCAGTTGATGTTCAACTTGATGTCCCAGTTCTCGGCCAGTTCCGAGTCTACGTAGTCGCTCCGAACCTTACGGATCATCAAGAGAGTGGCTTCATCAAAGGGCTCGATGAGTCTATCTCAACACCAAACTCGTTCGTATTCCAGCTTAGCAAGTCAGCGCAGGCTTCATATCAGCAAAAGCCTCGTGCCAGCCGAGCCGATGATGTTTACGTGCGGCCAGAGCGATACACAACAGTCAACCAACTAATCACATTTGCACTTCTTAGTAAGTAGAGTCTTTTCAATTGTCACTTGATCCCAGTAACTAACTTGCGGAATCTTCACAGCCTCTACAGATAAGAACGAGTTTGAGCTCTCAGACTTGCCTCCCACATTTTCCAAGAGTAGGTGGACGGTATATCTGGATGACGCGGCGCATTTGGATACCAAGCGAACTTCGTGTACAGAGAAGTGGCTTGGCTCTGTCGATCGTGGACAGGTTTCAATTCTCGTGGTTAGGCCGGATGGTTATGTCGGTGCCATTCGGCGTATCAAGAATGCCAGTTTCGAGGATGGTGCCACGGCGGCGAGTTGGCTCGATTCGTACTTTAGAGGCTTTCTGCAGATCACTTCTGCCTGAACTCGCATTTGAATGAAAGCCCTTTAATGAGATACTATGTCAATTGTGTTGAGATATGAAGCCAAGTTCATGGGAAGTCGTAGAAACTCCTCGTTCAAGTTTAGAAAATGCGCAACAATTATCGGGTCAGTATACAAGAAACACTTGATCAATTTTGCCTGTCAGAAATGTCACTTTGAGTGCCAAATGCTCGATTGTCCGGGTCATACGCGCTCACGTTTTACAAGGGAGAGTAGTGAAACTCACTTTGTTCAAGGCCGTCGCCTCGCTTCTTCCAGGTCCAGACTCACCGATGAATATGAGATCACTCATTATTGGTTCTGAAGCATTCTACAGTATCAGTATCCGAGATCCCCGAATGTACCAAACCATGTCCATACATAGCCAGGTCTCGACCATTGATAGCGGGCACCAATTATCTCATGAGATTAACCCCATTTATCCCAAATCTCATGGTTTAAACCCTCAAACAACACGTATAATCCGGGGAAAGTGGGGGTTTGGATGTCAGCAGGTTGAGTTCGAACTGATAAGATAGGTAGATAGCGTCGTATACGCGTTGTCTTGGCGTGGTCCTGCTGCTGCCCTAGCGTATGCTAAGGTTACGACTGGGTTCAGGGTGTGCATTGACTCGTAGCAGCGATTAGTTATCTCCTCTATCTCTCACACTACAAACAAAAGGGGAGAACTCGAGTCTGTCCGTTGTCTCATGTCTGATAAATACATGAGTCGATGCCGATTGATGTCTCCAGTCTTCAACCTCTCAACTTCAACGTGCTCGTTTCTTTCCACAAAGCATCATCATGGCCTCAAACAACGCAGAGGATATCGCCGAGAAGGCCACTGGAGCCAAGCTTCAGCAAGCCCCAAGTGCAACTTCCTACCGTCTCGGTGATCACAAGCCTGTTGAGGACAGTGCTGTTCGCGAGTTTTACGGGAGTGCTGTCAATGAGTCGTATCGGCTAAAGTCTGAACTTGTTGCACGCCATCTCTCGGAGATTGGTACCGGAAAGTGAGTCTTTGCCAGTTCATATCAACAGTAACATCCGTACTAACAGTGACGCTTCTAGGTTTCAATGGATTCTCTTCGTCGTCAACGGTTGCGGCTGGATGGTCGATAACTTCTGGTCCCAAGGCATCACCGCCGTTCGTCCCCCGATCATGAACGAATTCGACGACATTACTAGACTCAGCTTCAGTTCAGTGGCTTACTACGTCGGACTGATTGTTGGAGCCTTCTTTTGGGGCACCGCGGCTGATGTCATTGGCCGCAAGCCTGCTTTCAACTCTACAATCTTTATCGGAGCCATCTTTGCTTGTGCAGTTGCTGGGTCTCAGGACTTCATCACCTTTTGCTCTCTCTGGGCTGTCATCGGTACTGCTGCTGGAGGTAACGTCCCGGTTGACAGTATTGTCTTCCTTGAGTTTGTTCCGCAGAGTCATCAATGGCTGCTCGTCACACTGTCTGCATGGTGGAACCTTGGCCAGCTTATCGTGTCGCTTCTCTCGTGGGTGTTCCTCGCCAACTTTGCTTGCAGCAGCCCTGAGGGTTGTCGCCGACAAGATAATATGGGATGGTAAGTGGTTCACTCTGAGCATTTCTGATACATCGGACTAACAGGACGACCTCTCCAGGCGATACATCATGATCACTCTCGGTGGCATTGCTCTTGTTCTTGCCTTGGTCCGAATCTTTGTCTTTAAAATCCCCGAGTCGCCCAAATATCTTCTCTCCAAGGGGCGGGACGCAGAGGCTGTGGAATCGGTCAACTACATCGCTCGTTACAACGGCAAACCTGAGACCCTGACACTCGAGATGATGCAGGATATCGACCGCCAAATCTACTCGTCTGCGGTTGTCTCGTCTACCGGCGAACCCGTCCACGCCATTCCGGATCAGACCGAGAAGAAGCTTTCCATGAAAGATATCCTCAAGGAGAACTTCAAGGACTTCAACATGAGCAGCTATCGCTCGCTCTTCGCCGGCCGTAAGATGGCACAGCACAGTGCAGTTACGTTCTTAATCTGGCTTACCATTGGAATCGCCTACCCGCTCTACTTTGCATTCATTACTTCTTATCTTGAGTCTAAAAAAGATTACACGGCTAGCTCATCGTTCAACCACACCTATATGATCTACTGCATTGTTTCCGCTGTTGGGGTCCTCGGTCCCATCTCAGCAGGTTTCCTGGTAGAGACTCGGTTCGGTCGCAGGTGGATGATGGCCATCTCTGCCGTTCTCACTGGCGTCTTTCTCTTTGCCTACACAGCCGTTGGCACTGAAGCCGCCGACATTGGATTCCAGTGCGCCACAGCTATTCTCGGAAACTTTGGTAAGTTTCTCTCCTAGACCATCTATCTCACACACTAATAAGCTATGTAGAGTACGCCGTCATGTTTGCCTTCACTCCAGAGTCTTTCCCTGGACCAGTACGAGGTACTGGCACTGGTATTGCAGCTACACTTCTCAGACTTGGTGGTCTTGTGGCATCTTTTATTTCAACATATTCTGGGTTCACGGTTGTTCCGATTTATGCAAGTGCAGCGCTTTGGATCGTCGTCGGTTTCTTCTGTCTTGGTCTTCCTTATGAGACACATGGACATGCCTCTCTCTAGAGGTACGATGGGACAGTGGTTTTCAAAAACATGTAATGCCTTAGTAGTAAGGACTAGTTAATTTATATACGTTTAAGCAATGCTTCGATGCAAAACAGTGTATCTTATTTCGTAAATTCTTACTCCTACTTATTTTCAATATGAGACCTTGACAGCAACCTTTGGTATTTAACTTTATGTCGCTTGTTAATTGTCAAGAATTAAGGGAAATAATTTCTACTTCAACAAGTCTCAAAATGGTCATCAGCATCTCCATTAAGCTTACGAAAATGCTTAAGGAGCACAATATTGTCCATGCAATTAGGCAACATACCAGCAATGCAGACGGTTGTCCCGACGCAAGTTGAGTGATAATTTCAAGGATACTTCTAAAATCATAGACTTTTACACTCAAAATACCAGTCTGAGAAGAATAATAGAAGGCTTCGTCTTAAGCAGGCCACGGTCCCCAAGGGCGTGTTGTGACAGACTTGTTGCTCTCCATATCATCAAAAACTCAAAATTCACAATTGTTACCCGGGAGCGAGACATGTTTTTGACCCATAAAATTTATAGAGCAGCCTATCGGATGTTCCGCTCATAATTGGTCAATGCTAGACTTCTTTTGTCCTAGCTGTCTTAAACTTTCCGATGCTGGTCAGACCCACCCCCATTCTTGTTCTTCCCTGTCGTCTTGCGTCTTATCAGTGGCCAACAAGAACAACAGTTGACTCCTGGCATCTGTGTACCCACTTTCGTTGTTCAAAGGTGGGGGATGGGGTACCAAGAGTCCCTGCTTGGTTGTAATCGAAACAACAAAACGAACAAGGACAAAGTACATCGGCTACTAAAGCTTCAGCATCCATAGCTACTTGATCTATCAATTCCAAGTGCAATCAGGCATCTATCTTTCCAACAGCCTCAAGCCTCCTGAAAGCTTGTTACGTTCTCTCTCCCGATTTTTATCTGCTCCCCCTACAGAGATGCCTATCGCAGTCACACCGCCCGCGGCGCACGCTGCGCTGAAGGACACTGTCTTGTTCTCGCCCTTGAAGCTTGGCAAGCTCAACTTGAAGCATCGAATTGTGCAGGTATGTAGAATTACTTATCCGCGAAGAAGGACCTAACAACGAACGTCCTTCCAGGCACCTAACACTCGCATGAGAAGCGAATTCGAGTCCCGTGGAGTTTATGTCCCTGGCCCTCGTATGGTAAAGTACTACAGCGATCGCTCCAGTGACGGCGGTCTTCAGATTACTGAGGCGACCGACATTGCCCTGAACGCTAGTGCTTACCCCGGTGTTCCTGGCGTCTTTACCGACTCTCAATTACAGGGATGGAAGAAGGTAACTGACGCTGTCCATGCCAAGGGCGGGTTTATCTTCACTCAGCTGTGGCACACTGGCCGGGCGTCCTGTAGTGCGCAGCGGGGTGGTGAGAGGGCAGTGTCTTCTGGCGATCAGCCCATGCCGGGTACATATTTGGATGGCACTGATACCAAGGATGACCCGCCTCGAGCCTTGACAGTGGACGAGATCCACAGCATCACTACCGAATGGGCAGCCGCAGCCAAGCGAGCTGTTGAAGTTGCTGGGTTTGACGGTATTGAGATTCATGGCATGTGTACACACAGACTCTGTGCTTTTAACCTCTTGCTAACTGTTGGGATCAGGTGCCAACGGCTATCTTCTTGAGCAGTTTCTTCACGACAACATCAACAACCGCACTGATGAGTATGGCGGCTCTGTCGAGAACCGATGCAGATTTCTGCTCGAGGTTCTTACTGCATGCTGTGATGCTATCGGTGCCGACAAGGTCGGTCTTCGACTTTCGCCTTACAATTACTTCCAGGGCACCAAGGATAGTGATCCCAATGCACATTGGTCTTACCTCTGTGGCCAGATCGCCAGTCTTCCAGATAACCACAAGCCTGTTTACGTTCATATGTAGGTCATATTCACCACTGAAACAACGTCAAAATGACTAACGATAATCAGGATTGAGCCACGTTTTGACGAGATTCTGGATGAGCAGCAAAAGCTCGCTGCACTTGCCAACGACAGCAGCAAAGATGGCACTGCTGCTGAAGTTGGCAAGCAGGCAAACTCTCTCAACATATTCCGCAACATTCTCCAGCCTTCTGGAATTCTATTCCTAGCCTGCGGAAACTTCAACCGAGACAACGCTCCCACCAAGATCAAGAGTCAAGAGGCTGACTTGGTCGCAATGGGCCGGCATTTCATTGCTAACCCTGACTTGGCTGAGAGATTACAGAATGGCTGGCCTCTTAACGCCTATGACCGTAGCACGTTCTACGGTGCTGATCCTCCTGAAAAGGGCTACAATGACTATCCTTTCTACAACCCCTCACAAGAGGTGAAGAGTGAAGCATAAAGTGGGAGTCTTATGGTGGAGGTCGGTACTATAGACTAATTGGCATGGGCAGCTTAGCTGCAATAAATAAACACTTGCTCACATGATTCCAGCTATACCAAAAAAGTGACAGAGAAGGCTTATCTCGTCAAGTGCAACTAGGCGACTCTTGGTCTTTGCAGAGAAGAATTGAAAGCAATCAATCGTGGTCGACGCTACTCTGTTACAAAGATCATCATCTATTGCCGCCATCGCCAACCATGAATCCCATTGATTATTTAATCCTTCCTATTCCTTTTCATTCCCCTTGTCGTTACAAATGCACCCAGATCCAATCTTGCATCCCTCGCAATCGATAGGCAGTATATGCATTCTGGACTCTTCTGATATCCCAGGCTAAAAATGCTCGATATTCCTATAGATGACTCTGCAAAGAGTTTGAAGTGTCTTTACTTCTATAGGAGGAAACAATACGGCATGGCCCTCCGAAAAGTGCTTAGATAATAGTATGCAACTTTTAAGTGTCTTATTGGCCAAATAATAATACCTCAGCCAGATAGAGTACAGTGTTTGTAGTTTTAGAGACTTGCTCTCAGTGAACCACCACTGGCCTCAGACTCGAGCTGCGAGAACTTCTCATCAACATCCTTCCACATATCATACGTCAACAACCACCGTCCAACTCCATGGTATCTCCAAGGAAATGGATCCTCTCCTGTCTCTGACGACTGCGGGATGATTGGATTCTCCCCACTGAGCCACTCTTCATCCCATTTTCCATATTGTCTGAACCGTTTATCTCGCTGCCTCTGCTCTTCGCCATCTGGCAGATGATAAATCCACTGGTTGTACGTCCCTCTTTGCACAACCATTTCCGTGCGCTCTCGTCGGCATGCCTCGTAGACAGCTAGAGCCTTTAGCTTTGAAGCCGGCGATTTATCGGTAAGCTTAGCGAGACAAAGTCCAAGGACGCCGCCGTCTTCTAAAGCCATACCGGCACCACTGGCAAGATATGGTAGTGTCGCATGGACAGAGTCGCCAAGCATGGTGAGGGCGCCTGAAGGGTGTGACCAAGTCGGGTCGAGGCCAGGTCGAATGCATAATCTCCACTTGAGAACAGAGTCACATAGATTAAGCATCTTCCCGATGCGAGGGTCCCAATCGGCGAAATGGGCTCTCATCTCTTCGATGTTGCCCCTCAAAGTGTTGCCGCTGTCGAGTGGGATGTCATCTGGCACTAAGAGAACCATGTTGAAGAGTTCTCCTCCTTTCAGTACGTAGTTGACTGCATGTTTATCGGGGCCGACCCAGTAGTTAACTTGGGGATCCTCCACGAATGGCCTCAGGTCTGGGTCCTTTCTCATCTCGTCTGTTGACAGTAGCAACCGGTAGGCCAAGTCGCCCGTCAATTGTGGAGGATCGGATCGACCGAGGAACTGCTCTCTGAGGGAAGAAGCGATGCCATCAGCACCGACGACCAAGTCAGACTTCATGATTTGCCCTCCTTCTAGAAACACAGTTGCGTGGTTGTTGTCGGCCGCTATCTCGTAAGACAAGACTTTAGATCCGCAAATGATCTTGGCCCCTAGCTCTTGAGCTCTATCTAGAAGTGCTTTATGCAGAGTCGCGCGGTGGAAGTCGAGGAACGGGTATCCTCCCGAGGCAGCCGCATAGCCATGGTAGTCCATTTCTGAGAGATGGTTCCCTTTCCAGCCAATGAAGTTGCATTTTCTTGGCTTGGTAGCATTTTTAACCAGTTCCTTCTCGAGGCCCCAGGAGAAGAGAACTCGAGCAGCGTTGGGAAGGACTTGAATACCGGCGCCGACTTCGCCGATTGCTGGCGCAGACTCCAAAACCGTGACATCATGGCCGGCCAGACGGACAGCGATTGCAGCACCGAGGCCACCGAGGCCAGCGCCTACAATTATTACCTAAATACACATTAACCTTGAAGTGTCTTGAGATATAGAGTCTTCAACCTACATGGAGTTTGCTTGAATCACTCCTGTCCATCACTTCCTGTATCTTGTAGTTGGGCATGTTGTCTCTAGTCTGCTGGATCTTGATTGGCAATAGGTAGAGGAGATAATATCGAGCAAAAGGTCTCTACATTCGTATTAAAGGTATATGCGACGCAGTCTTGGTCTTGTGGCAAAGCAGACACAAGTGGTGGTACCATGTACTGCGCTGTCCGATTTACCAAGGCGATTGCCGATATGCTCGTACCTTTACGTTCTGGGAATAGATAGCCATCGCTAGCCCAAGCATGAATCTTGAACCCGAGTTCCTTTACCCACTCACCCATGCCCGTTAGCATCCTCCCACTTATCAAGATAATGTGCGGGGAAGTTGATAAGGGTGGGGCATAGGTAGCACCAAGGCGGAGTCCAGCCAAGCCTATCACTTATCAGAGTCACGCTACTAACCAGTCAGAGTTCAACGGTATTCGGCAATTCCTCCCACTCTAGATCCCAAACATTCCCTCACTCTATCTCTTGTTCATCTTTAGCATTTCCCACCTCATCCCACTCTACAGCCATGTACGGAGCCAACGACGAGCTGTCCCTAGCGGTCGATGCGTTTCTTACAGAAGCCATGGGTCGTAAACAGACACAATCGCAGGGTCAATCAGGTACCTCTCAAAGAGGTTCTGGTTCTGCAACCTCACAGCCAGCTTCTCAGAGTGACAAGTCGTTTGAGTGTACTCATCCGGGCTGTAGCAAGAAGTTCACCCGCTCCGAACACTTACAGCGACATGCTCTCAATCACTTGCCGGGCGGTTCTTCATGTGACATATGCCGTGCACACTTCAAACGGCCTGATTTGCTGAGTGAGTGACCATGTTGTGTATAGCCGAGTCAATCAAAATTTGTTCTTACGTATCCAAAGGGCGACATATGGAAAGACATCGCCAGAAGGATCTAGAGGCTGGAGGAACCGGTTTCGGCGTTCTCGATACACGCAAGAGATCCTGGGAAGCACCCGACGGTACGGTCGTTGAAAAGCGACCGTGTCGAGACAGCAACACGAAAGCCAAGACTGCAAAGGGTTCGCGACAGAACTCTCAAGAAACACAACAAGTCCCATCTCCAGAATCAGACCAAGCAGATAACACAAGGACTCAATCCCCTGGGCTGATCAATTGGGGCCATAGCGAAGGCCAGTCAGTGCATGGAGTCAATCTTCATTCCTCGTCCGACTTGCATATTGAAGACTCCATCTTTGTTCACTCCGCGGGTGAACTGGTTACAGACGACCAGTTGGCCAGCTTTACCAACTCAACTGACCCATTTGACCACGGTGAAGGCATAGGCGACTTCTCATTCGACCAGCTTGACCCTCTACTCCTCAACGAGTCGTTCGTGGATAACACGGCACTTGATTACACGCAAAACTTTCAGCCAGATACCGCCAGCTCGTTTAACATGCCCTATACGACTGCGTTGGATTACAACTGGCTGTTTAACATGAACTTGAACCCAACATCAACACCTCTTACAAAGGCAAACGAGCAGTATATACCACCCGCTCAAATGTCGGAGCCCGTCCAGATATTATCACCGGACTCTATCAACAGCACACGCCGTTGGTCTGAGTCGGTACAATCTCACAACAGTGATACGAGGCAAGATGCACCTGATCCACGAACCGCCGTCTTGAACCATATCAAGACAACTCCAGAGAGCCTTGTCAGCTCTACAACTGATTATACAACGCCAACACAACATAAAAGTGCCAAACCATTAAAGTCTCACGGCGCCCATGATCAACAGCACGTCGAGGAACCACAGTTCAACAGGCCATTCTCGATGCTTGACAAAGGCCAGGCGATACCAAAGATTGACGAAAGCGTACACAAACGAATCCTTCAAGTCGTCGAGACTGCAAACCCTTCTTTACCTGATTCTCGTCACTCCGTGTGGGATGAGCCACTACTGTCCCGAGACTCCCTACAAACGTACCTAGAATTGTTCTTCGTAAAGTTCAATACTGCCTACCCACTCATGCACCTTGCAACTTTTGATGTGGCCAAAATGGAGCCTCTGCTTCTCATCTCCGTCCTCCTTCTTGGCGCAACATACTCTTCCAAAGACGCCCATCAGCTGGCTGTGTGCATCCACGACGTTATACGGCCTAGCATCTTTTCTCATGCTAGTTTTTCAGCTCGTGCAGAACTTTGGACTCTGCAGACTATCCTTCTAGTGGAATGCTTTGGAAAGTCTCGAGCTGGACAGAAGCAGCACGACATGAGCCACCTCTTTCATGGGCTTCTTATAAATCTTATTCGCAGATCCGATTGCCAGTCGGTCCGCCCTCAAGGGCCGCCTGTTGACTGCGGCGATGCAAGAGAGTTTGTAGTTCGAGAGGCTTGGCGACGATGGGCCATTGCAGAACAAAAGAAACGGTATGTCACTCAAGAAGCCACTCACTACTAGCATTCAGCTGACGTATAGTCATAGCCTCGCACTCCTGTGCTTCATGTGGGATACACAGCATGCAGTTCTGTTTTGTCAGAGTCTGTGCATGTCCGCATTTGAGCTTCGCCTTGAACTGCCATGCAGCCAAAGAATATGGGAAGCTTCAGACCCAACATCGTGGGAAATGGCATGGCGCTCATCAGCCTGCAATTCCCAGCAGAGCTTCTACCTTCCCAGCCTCAAATCATATCTCGGGCCATCAGTGCCTCGTCCAAAAGCATTCACAGGACTGTCTCATGTACTTATGCTGCATGGCTTGATGTCCATCGCTTGGGATATGCAGCGTCGCGATCAGACATCGCTCGGAGTAGTGGATGGGGATGGACCCGGATCCAACTGGCGGAAGCTCATAGGGAACGCTTATGACGCTTGGAAGAAGGATTTTGATGCTTACATAACCTCAATTATTTCTCGACTTCAGAATACACCTGAGGATCAGGCTAGAAGGAGCGAGTACGTGGCATTTGCCACTGCGTACAATGCTTTGTTTCACTCAGCACAAGCACTTCTTCATATGGAATTTCTCGACATACAGATTTACGCTGGTGCTCGCCATATCTTGGGCCGACCAGTCCAGCAGAAGGACTATCGTCGCTCCGCAAAAGCGGTCAAACAGTGGGCTTCAGTGACAGAACGACCAAGCAAAGGTCAACCTTCAGACGCCGAACACAATACGAGAAGCCACAAGAGGCCAGCGTCTTTGGCTGCATGGCATGCATCACGACTGCTTCATGAAAACACGAAAGTGCTTACTCGGTCAGACGCAATGCAGCTTTTCCACGTCCCCTGGTGTCTATACCTTGCCACTCTGGCATGTTGGGCATTCTGCCACGGTCAGCCCAATAGAGGAGGTATGCTAGATACAGACGATGATGCTGATGAGAGCGATGGCGAGAGTGATGAGATCATCTGGGATCCTCGAGGAGAAATGCATAGCCTCGTGTCAAGAATGGCTCAGCATGGGCCTGAAAGCATGGATGTGAAGCCAGGCCAACAACGTCAGATTGTGGGGCTTGTCTGGACTATGGCTGAGACGTTGAGCAAGGTTCGGTGGGGGATCTTGCATGCTGGAGTTGTTGTGCTACGAGGGTTGATACCACAAAGACTTATCAACCAGTATGATGAGCCCCATGATGATGCTTTTTGAACGAGACATATGTATTTAATAGAAATATAGCATACTGCTGCTCTTTTAATTAACATCGAATGGCCAATACTGAAGTCTATTAGTTAACCTTTATACCTATCCTTGGACCTAGTAATCTATAATTCTATTTGAAAAGACTTCTTGATTGCCGCGCTGAGGCGTTGAACTGCCGTACACATATCCCCCTCAGCCACGCTTGCAAAGGTGACACGTAGAAACAACTCCTTCAGCTCCTTATGCGGCTCGGCTCGGAACCACGAGCCACGAGCAAAGAGAACTCCCAGGTCAATGCTGTTCTGGAAGATTTCCACTTCAATTTCCTCCAGACTTCGGCGCTGGTAATCTGGGTGTTTTGTATGATCAAGTTTCAACCATAGCTATTACAAAAGTTAGTACCTCTCTCCAACATTAGAGTATAAACCAAGGAACCTACAAACATGCCAGAAGCTGGCGGGACCCATGATGCAATATCCGTGGGCAGGTAGTCCTCGCAAGCTGCAAGTAAGGCATTGCGCCTTCTAGCATAGCTCGTCCTCAGATCAATGAGCCACTTGAGATAACCCTCGTGACCCCATGTCTCGTCCACCAGTTTCCAGATGATTAGCTGTGATATACCGCTAGGCCCCTGATTGCAACTTCAGCATGACAGAGATACTTATGGATTACCTCCTTGCTAGCAGTTGTCCAACCCATTCTCGAACCGGGGACTAGGACTTTGGAGAAGGAGTCCATTCTAAGGACTCGGCCATCCACGTCCATGCTGAGATATGTTGGGACAAGTGTAGTGAGAAACTCGTCGACAGTGTCATCCCCCACAACTTCAGTCCCTCGTCCCGTGTAGGGCTTCATTTGGATGAAGTAGTAAGGCTCGTCTTCGATGATAAATATGTCGTGTTTCTGGCAACTCTGTAAATCTCACGTCGACGCTCAAGGCTCTGAGTCGCGCCAGTAGGGTTCTATCCCGAAGGCACGGTATAAAGGAGATGCGGCTTCCGAGTGCCTCGGGCCCCTTCATCCCAAGTCTCCAGAATGTGATCCATATGACCTGGCAGCAGTCCCTGCTCGTCCATATTGATATCAAAGACCTTTATGCCCTGTGGAACAAAGGTCTCCATCGCCGTCGCAAAGGTGTAGTCCTCAGTAAGGATGGAATCATTCCTGAACCGGTCGCAGAGCATACGAACGGTCTGCTCCAGAGCTGCTGTTCTTCCAGTGGTCAGGCAAACTCCCCAATCTGCATAAGGCGGGTTATAGACAAGGTCAACATGTTCTGTAACCCAGCGCATCATCTGTGGGGATCCTGTTGCTTGGCCGTAGTTGAAGGCAATAGGTATGTCAAAGTCCAAGGTACCGTCCCTGGTGTCGTATTTACCAATGCGAGCTATCTGGGCGCCGCTAGCTGGTGAGTCGAGGAGATCCTGCATCTCGTAGAAGTTTGGCGCCGTAGGGACACGCATGGCGATCTCAGAGATAGGAAGTATTCGCCAGAGGGCAGGCCGCCGCCAAGGGAGATCAGACCGGGTGTCTTGATGTAACCGGCGGCTTGTTTGAGGATGCACAGGGGACAATTGCTCTCGCTACTGAGGTTTGCTGGAAGATGTTAGCGCTGGATCTGAATACGGGAATCGAGGTAAACATTCTCTCACCTTTTGGCTTAAGGCTTCCCGTCGGCCTATATCCTGATTAACCTCATCGCCATCACCACGAAGCCTAGATACTTACGGGTACTTTGAACATGTCGCTGTCCGACATGACAGCCGTACCCGGCAGTATCTTGGTAGCTGTAGCTCGCTTTTTGCGAATGAGTTCAATTTTGGCTTGACTCCCACCAGGGGAGCCAAATGCCTTCGTTGTTGTTGAGTGCCCCATGTCGCTTAGTTGTCTTGTTCCAACGAGATGTCACAGCATCTGCGGATGATTCGACACTTTACTAAAAGACCTTGCGCATACAAGGTGATGGCTTATCTGCGGTTTTGGTCCGGCTTGTCAGAGGGCGTGTGGAATATGCTATCGGCTGGTGCACTTTGCGCCTTAAGGCGCCGCGCGCCGTGGAGCCGTAATGCGCCTGACTAGTTTAGCTTGCATGGCCACACAAGAGATTGCAATTTTCGTGCAATGACATTGTGGGGCTCTGCTCTAGATCACGAGCCATTCAAAGATTTTAAATTCGTCATTAAGCAGGGCCTAGATAAAATCCAATGGAACAAAATTAAATTCAGTACCTATATCAAGAGTAATGTTGTGGAAGGTTGATAGAATTGGTGAATCAGCCAATATCCAAGTTTGTATAACCTATTTAGATATATACCATCACGCTTTACTGTTTTGATAAACGCTGTCTCCGAAAAGTGGCGATCCACTGTTCGTTATCAGCTATAGTCTGTTCCCAGTTATCATCACTGCCATACACCAGCCTCCTTGCCTTGTCCTGGAACATCTCGTCGGTCGGAAAAACACCACTCGCGAAGGACTGCTGAGCAAAACGGCCCAAATGCCACGCAATAAACTTGCTATAAGAGTCGGGGGTTAAATCGAACCCGGGATCGAGCTGCTGCTCCGGATCCGGGACAGTCTTGCCATTCCTCTCCTCTATCTGAACAAAATGGTCCGGCACCTTTGGATCCGTGGCGGAAATGCTGCGGGAGGTGGTCTGCACGGTCCTTCCAGGACACGAGATGCTGGTCGCAGAAACCGCACCGGGAGGAAGATCGGGGGAGGCGGTATCCTCCAGTCGTCCAAGATGGGTAGTGTGTCTAGCTGATGAAACCCACGGAGATGCTGAATAAGGTTGTCTTTACGCCTGAAAACGTGCGGCTGTTGACCATTATGGCATGCGTTGTGGTTATGAGAGTTTAGGTGATGCTCAGTGGGATCAAGGACATTGCAGTAAGCGCATGTACTCCTGCCAGTCAATGACGATACCACTGCACCACTGTAAGGTGCGCAAATCCACTGGTCGCAGTCAAGATGGAGCGTCTTTTCGTGTCTAGTCCAGTCGTGCTTCTTAGAGAACGAATCACAACAAAATGTGCAATGGAAGATACGAGGTTTCTTCTTGGTACCAGCGATGTCCGTTCCCCTCTTCTTGACGCGTCTCCTGTGTCGATTCTGGAACGATCGAGACGGCTGGGTAGAGACGATCGAGCTTGAAGATGGACTGTGCCAACTGGCAACGCTCGGACTCGAGGATTCCACCCTGGTGAAAGGGGCTTGCACGTTATCGCTTAGAGAATTTACTTGCAAGGTGTCATATATTGCGGACCAAGATGCCGGCTCTGTTTCTGGGGGGCTGTTTCTCCATCTCTGCAACGGCTCGGAGACTTGCTGGCTTGTGTCGTAGATGGGAATGTGAATGCTCCGTCTGAAGAAAGGATATAAATAAAAGGCCTTTATTTGTATTAATAATGTATTAATACTGGCCTTAGACTAAATGTGGATTCTCAGACATCTCTAAATACTTGCCCTCACTTCCGCGTATCCGCTTCCTATTTGCGGCTAAACTGCAAGGCTTCATGTTATCGAGAGGGCCGGTCCTATGACCTGCAGATAAATTAGGTATAAAGGTCTGAGTTTATTGGAACAGGAGGGTAACGCGGAAAATTGGAATGCCTGCATTTTCTGTACAGTCAATCGCTTATCAATGTGCATGCAACTCACTATGTCAACTTATGTCCTGGTCAGACAACTTTGTTTCCTTACCATTATTACCAAGTACTCTTGAGATATCCGTTCAACATAGTCTTCGATTGTTGTACTGTACTTTCTAACCTACCATGATGTTGAGAAAAGCTTAAATAGGGACTTGGTTCCCTGCATATGTCCCGAATTCCTTGGCTATAGTAGTGGCTCTCCTTATGGTATGCTCTATAACTATATCGATTATTCGTTGCCAAATAATCCCCAGTTTTTATTGTTACTGACGGTAAAGATATAGTTATATAGAACTAGTTATTCTATACTTAACGGTCTAAATATCTTACCAGTTTATATAGAATATTTTAACCTTTATGAGATAATTATTGGCATAAGTTTTACTGCTATATTTATTAATGGCTATTTAGCATTAGCCTACTTAGGTATTTCCTATACCTATATAGGTTAATGC
>JAAOAY010000442.1:0-12417 GCA_013396255.1 Fusarium sp. NRRL 25303 | reverse complement strand
TATTATAACTATAGCTCTAATTGCCTTATATAATAGCAGATTACTGACTATTAGTTATAGCAGAAGTGCCTGAATCCGATAGAAAGTCTATAATAACCAGTATAGCAGGAAAAGAAAAGATGTTATACTGAACCGACTTTAGCATACGCTTACAAATATCTTTCGATATAATGTGCGTATGGCGCTGAGCGCCTGCAGTAAAGGTTGGTAATGAAGTTATCTGAAACATTTTAAAGAGGATAATGCAGTAATTTAAGTTAAAGTATTTGTGGGTCCTTAAAAGGTATTATTAAGGTTACTTGAGAATAAAGAAATTGATCTTGAAATCAGAGGGATAGCCATTCGAAGCCATTTTGTATCCTTTATAGTTTCTCATGATTCACCCATTCTTAAGCAGGAGATTTCCGTCAATTTATGGTGGCTTGAAAAGCGAGACTAAACTTGTGTATGGAGTGAAGTCAATGGAGAGTGGTACATACGTAATGGTCGTATGATGCCATACTACATCTCCGATGCATCTTTCGGTGGTCGAAACTTGGAATTTGAGACAAAAAGTGATCCCGCTTCCACGGAAAGCGTCACCATAATGTAATGACGTCTATAAAATTGCCCAGGATCGAAGTCCCTGAGACTCTGGATGATCACCATCGCAGCAATAGACACATGCCTTCCGGTGTTGACATTTGGAAAGACCTCTGGCCTCATTCGCATGAGTCATAGAAGAAACCATGCGATTCCGCCTATAGCCACATGAATCAGCCGCGGTGTAAACCAACATAGAGCTTCCTGTACGATAACGGATCGGGCAGTACTCCGTATGACCAAAGATAGACATGTTATAGCAGTTCTGGCTGCATTGAGAAGAGATAAGGCTCGGTATAAAGTATAAGACGTCATATGTAGTGAGATGAAGCTTATCAGGGCACGGGCAAGTGTCATGGCGCTCACCGAATGTGGGGACGTTGGGCGCAGGCATGTTTCACCCATTTACGATCGCTGGTTTCAAGGTCGCCCTACTTCCCGCCATCCATGATACAGTGTGGAATATTCATATGTCATTTTTACTTCACATACTGTCACCGTGGTCTTTCATACTACCGGCTATGTCGCTCCATCTGTAGAGAAATCAGCATCTCATCCTCCCCGGTTCAGGCATCACGCAAACCACTAGTATTATAAGTGTCACCATGGTTCGGTTTATAATTGGAAACTATCCTTGAAAAGACGGTTCGATACATATTAAGTTTACTAATGGACAATAAAGCATTTATGGTATCGACATGCTGGATGCCCGTTCTGCCGAATCAGGCCAAGTGATGTGAGGAGATGTTATGGCCCCGTGCCTCAGCCAATACTCGGATCAAGTTGACCGGGATTTTTTTTTTTCCATGTTGAACTAAGTGGTCTATCTCTTTCTCTGAGCTTTAATGATCGTAAAGCCGTGAAGGAGGCTCTGCAAGTCTGTACAGTAACCTCCCTATAAGCGCTTTCGACAAGATGCCATGTTTTTCCAGAAGCTGATCGAATTCCTCATACCCCCAAAGTTTCTCAACCACATAAGCACTAAATTCCACAACCATATCCCTCAATTGGTCCGGCACTAGGTCTTCGAAAGTATATCGCACTAGCTCTACTATATTTGTATAGTCCCTACCCTTTGTACGCAAATCCGTCAACTCATCATAGAGTTTCCTCTGAGATACTTCTGCAAGTCTTTTAACTCCATAGCGGTCGGCCAGCGTAAAGACTTTAGCATGGTGCACCAAGGTGTTTGCCTGGTCTTTGAGTGGAATATTGGCATCGATAGTCTCAGGTTGGATTTCCCAAGAATGAAGAAATTTACACCATATTGACGACTTTCCAACACTTGTCTTCTTCTCCTGCCTTATTGCTGATATAGGACTCAAAGCTCTAGGGACCCAGGATATATAAGGCCAGGATATTTCAGTATACTCTGACCCAGAACCGAACTCTTCTTCTGGATCATGTGGTTCTTGCTCTTCTGTTTCCGGTTCTTCTGGATCTGTTACTGCTTCTGCTTCTGCAAGTTTTTCTGAAGTATCTGATTTATGGTCTTCCATGCCGGAAGTCCTTTGAGCAGGTGGAAGTGGTTCTGGAGTGTCGTAGTCTCCTGTATAGACAAACTGCCAGAAACTGTTGAAGACTATCTCGTCTACATCGTCCCATTTGACGGAGCCTTCTCGCGATTCTTGGAATTTGCCATTTACCATGGCAGCGAGAGCTGGTGACTGATGTGCGACAAGAGCTGAGTGAATCGTGTATTCTGTTTGGAGAGGGCCGATCAGAAATCTGAACGGTTTTGACGTCGCGACCCTAACGATGCTGTTCAGCATCATGGTGGTTATTCTGATATTTGTAGGTGGGATACTTACGCCTTCTTTGCTATGCGCTCCATTCTTGGAATGACAGTTATACCAGGGATCTATACTCAAAACGGTCTCAATTTACAAACTGACCGTAATTTCTTCAAGTAAAATTGTGAAACCACTCAGTTCAGAGTGATTCATTCAGTGTAAGTTCCCCTCAGTTATGCCCAAACACTTGTCAGCTGTTCATTGGTCCACCCACACTGTGTATCTAAGTAGTCATCATCCTGCATGCAGCGGTGATAAAAAAAACTTTCAGATCTTGTATCTTGATCACAATTGAGCCCTGAGAATCTCCATGGCTCCAGTATCTCTTTTACACAAACGGGAGAATTAAATTTCGAGAAACGGACTAATATTCGGGTGACTTGAATTCCATAATGGTTGAGTTCGATTTTGGATTAGTGTTCGGTCACGCAAGATAACAGTTGGCAGCAGTGCACCAAGTTCTGAAAGCCCTGGTCCTGGCTTGTCAGTTTTTATCGTAAGCAATGTGACAGTCAGCCCGATGTCACTATGGGGAGTCGGACATCGAGACGATTGGTGCCAGCTCCGAACAAATATCAACCGACACATTTACCGCTACTAGCTTGTGACTGGACAGAACAAGATGAGCTTCGTTTAACCAAGGGGCAGGGCATGATCCGAATCAAACAAAAAGAAGATGCTCACACATTACAAGCTTGATGCTGAGGTGGATGTAGCCGCCATGCCTCTCTGTTGTTGGTTGTTTCTATTGCTGTCTAGTGTGAATGATGGTTTGGATGTAGTTCGATCAACCCATCATCCAGAAGACCGCCAGTGTAGACTCAATATGTGATAATGATCCAGCTTGACTCTGGTATTATAAGAGCTTGTAGAAATCACAAGTCCCTCGAGGATCGACTGATACAAGGTGATTGGCCTTGCATGACGTTTCTGTAACGGAGAAATGTTGAAGCAAGATGCTGAACCCATTAGGGCCTTGAAATCCGCCATCGGACTTCATCAAGCCGAGGCCGTTCTATAACCAATCCGGCCCCATCTCCTTCGAGAAGCCTTTCTATGAGATCCTAATAGGTACCGGCGAGTATACCTGGTGGTCTGTGAGATCGAAGCGCGATCGCGGCTTTATCGCCATAAAGATGAAGGCTGTGATTTCTGTGCTGAGTAGCTGATTGGGTTGAGGCGAGGATAAGAGGGGATTTTATAATATGTTAACAATAGAAAGGTTGAGCGTGAGTATCTTGAGATGCTGAAATCGCGCCAAGATAAGCTTAGTCAGAGTGATCTAAGGTGCAAATCTTCTGACATTTCTCCTTTTGGCCCATGACCTTGGGCGGCCGCGAGCACCTTGGATCCCAGATTCCACCTGGGCAACTGCAGGACTGACCTTTTGTCTCGTTTACGGAGAAACCCGTTATTAGCATGCTATCTTCATCATACTTCGCACTTCTATCCTTAATAGGCCCGTCAGCCCGCAAGTAATCGTCAGTAACGCCATATCATCAGTTACGACCAATCCTCACTGCCTCGATATTGACGACCAGTGTTGATCTCTGAAACATGTTACAGTTGGTTTTATTTCAAATATGGATAGAACAGACATCTGGTTCATTTACTGCATCAAGAGTGGCGTCTAGATCATCCATTATTCGATGGCTGAGTCGTCTCCTAAGCCCTACCGTCGAAGCCGTAATCGCTCTTTGTGGCGCCACGGCAATTTCCATTGGAGAGAACACAACATCCTCTAACCCTTCAAAGGGCACAATCTGGGTGCTAGTGTTACAGCGGACTATAGCTGAGGAGAGCCACTGAAATGTAAATGCCGTGGTAGGCTGCAGAAGCTTGGCGAATAGAAATGCGCCGATAGACTGAATTCTGATGTCAATTTCTCTACTCTTAGAACATTTTATCTGGACTGCTTTTACAGAGTGAGATGTATAGCACCATTGTTAGCTGTGATGGGCATTTTAAATTAAATGGGATTATGAGGCTGCAGGGTTGGGTTGAGAAAGACATAAAAGTCATTGATTGGGAACTTTTATTGACATATTCATCTGCAACCAATAGTATAGAGTCATTTAGCGCCCAACGCATAGGCAGACTTTTATGTAGCTGTGCATTAATGAGGTGAATTATGAAATCTAAACTACAGATATGCCTTTGCTTTTATGAATTCATCTGCCTAAACACTTAATTACGTCTCTCTAATAGCTGTTATCTGTCAGTCCTCTTGTAAATTGTTATGTGCCATTTAGTTAGTGCTTTCCGGCTTAAGCGGCAGTCATCTCTGTAGCCGCTGTGTTAACTGGTTTTTATTGGCTTCATACGCGCCGTCACCGTCTAAGGCACGCCATGATTGGCAGATAAATATAGACCCTGATATTAAAAGGGGGAGGACTTTTCTCCAAGACGAAGCTCGACTTTTCCTTGTTTCCTGGCATTACTACCATTTTTACCCACCACTACTTCAACCTCACAAACATGTCAAATACTCGCGTTACAATTGACCCCAATGGTGACACTCTAGTCATCCTTGCAACCAAGCAGGACCCTCCTCCCTCCAAAGAACCCACCAAATCTGCTGGGACCACTCAGTCACCGACATTCATCGAGAAACATTTTCTCTGCTCTCAGAAGCACCTGACACTTGCATCGCGTCGCGCTTCTAAGCTGTTCTCAAGCGCCTTCAAAGAAGCTTCAAAGCAAGACGACGGTCTTTATCATTGGAACTTCGGAGACGTTTTCGATATGGAAGCCTTTGAGGTCGTCTTGAAAATCATACACGGAAAAACCCGCGGAGTTCCTCAGGATGCTGAATTAGACTTCCTATCAAAGATCGCTTGTATTGTTGATGATCTAGAGTGCTATGATGCACTTTCCTTCTGCACCGAGAAATGGCTTTCCTCATACGGTGGGATGTTTAGTCCACTGCCGGAAAAGATGGATAAGTCACTGGCACAATTTATTTTCGTTTCTTTTGTGTTTGCGAACAAATATATCTTTCGAAATGGTACACGAAAAGCTGCTCGGTATACCTGCGAGGGCATGCCTACTTTTGATCTACCAATCCGCGCAGATATTCCAAGTACGTCGCCTTGTGCGTCATAGCTCATGCTTACAAAAATAGGGCGCATCGAAGAAATCAGGACAGAGGTCCTACAGTACCTAGTTGATGGACTATATCAGGTTCACGATGACCTTCTTCAACGGAAGCTGGGATGTAGTGAAGGTTGCAGAGCTTTGCTCCTAGGATCTTTGCTTCAAGTCATGACAGCAGCCGGCCTGTACCCACGACCCGAATCTCCCTTTTACTCGCTTAGACTCGACTCGACTATCAGTTCTCTGCGCGACATGCAGCCGTCGATTTATTATAGTTCGGTAACAGAGGGGCTCACAGGACAACATTCGGGTATATGGCTACTGCATGAACAGCCAACATCTCCACCTGCTTCCAAGTCGAATACTGCTACTACTCAACCATCTTCAAGACCTTTTGGGTCTGCTTTCTCTGGTTCCACTACTTCCACTACAGCTCATGGTGGACTCTTTGGTGCTCCTAGAGTTGAAACCAGGGGGTTCGGGGGGTTCGGGGGGTTCGGCACTTCAAATACGCCCCAAACAACCGGTGGACTTTTTGGCACAAGCACAGCATCTCAGCCTACGTCTACCCCCACTGCTCCTTCTGGGGGACTTTTTGGGGCAAGGACCGTGCCTCAAGCAAGCGCTCCGAACGAAGAGGCGCCCAAGAAGCTTGTTCAACACAGCTGTTCTCTGAAGAGTTTCATCGACCCTCTATTGCTTGATGCAGAGAGTAAGATCCAAGGGT
Organism: Fusarium sp. NRRL 25303; assembly: GCA_013396255.1. Lineage (NCBI taxonomy): Eukaryota > Fungi > Ascomycota > Sordariomycetes > Hypocreales > Nectriaceae > Fusarium > Fusarium sp. NRRL 25303. The sequence continues at coordinate 6,219 of JAAOAY010000442.1, read as the reverse complement.
TAAAATTAGATGACTTTCCTCAACCATAGTTGATAGACATCTAAATGTTGTCTTCCAAAGACGAGTTATTATGAGAAGAAATTGAATATGCAAGCAAGCTACTCCTTGATGATAAGATTGTAGAAAAGAAGGACCTTTTAAATTAATATAACTTTATTGATATTATAATGGTTCAAATTGCTGTTTTTATAAGAATTGTAGAAAGATCTGCTTTAGAGAATATCTAACTTCTGAACCTCAGGGGCAGTACATTCGTAATTCATAATAGAATTCTAGCTTAGTTTACTAATAGGTCTTACTTTCTATCTTTCTAGCAGATTCTTATCCCCCTTGAGAGCAAACTCTTAATGATAACTGAGGCATATCTATACTTATGCACCAAGGCCTTCTATATACTGCTTTTCCAAGCCTTAGCTGCCGACGCGTTGGCATAGACGAACACAATGTTCAGATCTTTATGTTCACGGAAGAAAGCTGGAGTCAAGACGCCAAGGTTATGGGGATTGGATTCAGGATCGTCTTCCAGAGGCTTTAGAAATGGCTTCGACATTTCAAATTATAAACAGTTGGCCAGCCCTGTGTAGGTGTTTGCGCCTATTGCCTGATTGGGTGACTGCATGTCCAAATTTGAGATTGCCCTTAGAATTATAAAAACGCGGCAATGCAGAACAACGAGGTGTACAAGCGTACGATAATACTTAAGAGATTATAATTTATGTATATATTGACTGAATCCCTTTACACTTAGTTGGCATTCTTAGCTGGAGTATAGTGGCTGACTTAGACCTGGAGCGTACTATTAATATTGAGAATGCTCTACGAAGATGGGAGGTTGACCCGTGATGTAAGGACTAATCTATTGAATGTAAATAAAACTAATAGGCAGTGATATAATTTTTGAATAATGAGACAGTTGTGTTTTGTAAAAATTTTGACATGGACTGGCGTTGGCTATAGGAAAACCTGGGGATTCTGGTCAAGCTTGTCTTAGCTCAATTTCTCACATCTGGTGGACGCCATTGGCTATTTCAGCTTAACCAATTCAAGGTCTTTTCTTACCCCGCTCTCATGCTCATTTCTGTGTAGTTGTCCCAACTCGACTTGTCCACCGAAACATCTTGTAACGCCCCTGTAGCTAACCGTAAAATGCAGTCAGACTCGCGGCCAGATGAGGTATTTTTTGGCGAAATTGCTCGTAAATGATGCTTGTCTCGATACCATCATATCATGCACGGCAAGTTAACCAACAGCATAATACTGTGGAGATTAGATGTGCAGGTCCAATAGCATGTTTTTATGGGGCCACCCCTGATTGCCCGACCAAGGATTATGGCAAGCTCTACACCTTAAACGTTTGTTTGCAGGACACTAAGAACGCCAGGATCCCCTTTTAATAAGAGCTCGAACAGCTGGAATTCAACAAATTGTCACATTTCGCCCCTTATCAATCTAGGTCAATTTTCACGTCTTTTCCAGTTCACCTTTATCTTTCCAGTCATACTGCTCTTTACATTCCTAATTCAAGTCACCAAGCAGACTACCCGATGTCACTCGGTCGCGAAGTGACAAAGAGCCATCAGCAGAGCTCTGCAAGAGACCAGGACAATTCTGGCCAACCTCAGGAAATACGCCACATAAGCGAGATTTCAATCAGGAACCCTGATATTCCACCATGCCAGGCTACGCTCGACGTAGATATGCACGTCACAAGTAACAGAGACGAAAACAGCAAGTTACTCAATATTAACTCACGCGAACTTCAGAATAAAGGGGATTCGCTCCTAAGTAATCAAGATGCGCTTGGGACAAACTATGCACTACGCAGAAACCACATCTTTCGTAGCTGGTGGCAAGAGATTGCCTGGTGTGTTTTTGCCGCTGGACTGCTGGTTTTACTCGTGGTTTTACTCAAGACCCATGACAAGAAACCAGCCCCCGAATGGTTCGTCTCACTGAATGCAGTCGTCGCTGCTATTGCTACAATATGTCGCGCTTCGATGGTTATTCCTGTTTCAGAAGGCCTGTCCCAACTCAAATGGAATGCCTTTGCTCGATCTCAACGTCCCCTTGATGACTTGAAAACTTTCGATCAAGCAAGTCGCGGCCCCTTTGGCTCTTTGCTGCTACTGTCAAAAACCAGGGGAAGGTTAGTCTAATTCCGCCACAAAATATCAGCTGCGTATCTAACCTTGCAGTGAAGACTATTAGGTGTAAGCACGGTTGCAGCCATCGTACTCATTTCTGACTTGGCAACATCATCACTTACGCAGGCAACCATTGCGTTTGGGCCTCAAATGCGAAGACTGTCATAGAACGCTATTGCCAACAAGGCCAGTAGTATCAATTACAATGACTGGCAAGAGCTGAAAGAACAGTTAATGAACAGTGTTTTCCAAGCATATTTCATTAGCGAGAGACAGCGGAAAACCCTCCAGCTGAACCCAAGTTGTCCACCTTCTTGCCATTGGAATAAGTTCAGAACCATTGATATTTGTGATGTGCAACGAAACGTCACAGACCAACTGAAGCTTCAACTTCGAGATCCAGATAACCTGGGTGATTTTGACGAGACGCAGGGCGTGGATCCAGGTGAAGATCAAGATGTAGAGTACTGGAGTGTTACACTGGGCGACAGTTTTCGGGTTGACGACATGAACGCCTACAACTGGGTTGCTGCCACTGAATCGATGCGCGCTGAAATGGCCAAGGGTTTATGGGGAGATGATATGGATAAGTTTCCCATTACTACCCTAACCACACAGCTTTTTATCTACAAAAAGCTCTCATATCCGGGAGACCCGCCTGTACGATCGTATAAGGGAGCCATGAGCCCATACAGAGCCGTTGCGGTAACTTGGTACTGGTGCATCAAGGAGTATGAAATGGATTTGACGGCTGGCGTGACCCATATCAAAGCTGAAGAAACTGATTATCAGGTGATCAATGGCTCACAAAACAACTATTCATTGGATTGGGATTTCATTTTAGTGGACAATCAAACGTTAGAAAAGTTTCCCGTCACTCTTGGAAGCTGGGGTTCATCAGCCTGGAAGATCGAGCCGATGGGTCGAGCTAGTGATGCCATGCCGGGAAAGGCCAGCGACCGGATAATAGGCAATACGACATTGGTAGAAGATGACCCGTGGGACAACATAATGGCTTGGAAGGAAGATGCGACTACGGCAATGAGTGCATTGTAAGTCGCTTTCCTCGATACATACGTTTCCCTAGATGGAAAACCACTAATTTAATTTCTGAACTAGGGTTCGCACCTACAAGACCGATGAAAGTAACACCATTCAGGGTTACGCAGAAATCGACCAACCGACAATAATCATCCACTGGGCATGGTTATCGCTTTCGGCTACTCAAATCCTGTTAATGGTAGTATTTGTGGTTTATGTCATCTTGAAAACTGCCAAGCTAGACATACAGGTCGTTAAAGGCTCTAATATTGCAGAACTCAAAGCTATGGGTCAGGAAGATTCGATTCCAGAGTCAGAGTATGTACTAGCTGGGGGAATTGCAGAGAGTGTTGATGCAGATCTCGTGGGAAGGCTAGTAAAGAGCAACAGTGGCTGGAACTTGAAGGTGAATCGCAGAGCTGTTGGCTAGCTTGTCACTGCTGGGTGTCAGTATAGCATATCCTACCAAGGTTGATCCAGAGGTCTTTTTAAATGTACGCTATTTGTCCGCGCGGTACGTCAGATAGACACAAAGGCGTATTCAACCTGCGATTCAAAGCATGTGTTTGCTAGCAGGAACTCAGCTGGGTTTGGGCAGATCTGGTATTGCAGATGCCAGTCTTGAAGTTGGGGCCACGATAATCGAGGGACCTGAGAATCTGGAATCCTTTGAGGGAGGCGAATCGTTTCTTGAAGTGTACCTCTCTTCTTATCATACAGCTCTAGTAAAGAAAACCTCTGTCTATATGGCAGTGCTTTAGTCTGCTGCCGCTAGATCCTAAATAGAAACTAGTTGATTGCTGGATGAAGATGATCCGAATTCTGCAAGCTACCTAGACCCAATATAAGAGTATGACATGTTCAGTTCGAAAAAAGGTTGTGCCAATAGAAATGATGGAAATATATCAAAGAGAAGTTCGTCCCTTGTGAGACGCTCGATGGTAGCTGGCAGTGACTGATTGATTGATATTTAAAGCCGTTGTTTTCTACAAGGGTTCTGCTGGTCAGAAGCCTGAGGCTGTTTTGGTCTTAAATAACAACGATTATGGTAATGATAAGTGTCTTATCCCATTTCCAAACCTGGTCGATATCTTGAGCCACGCTACCCTTTTGGCCGAGTTCAGCATGGTCCATAGCATAAGGCTGGAGGTCATCAGTTGAGGTTCTCCATGCTGGAATATGTTCGAGGACACGGCGATAGTCAATGACGACGTCGCTATCGAAGTTCCCGTTGGCATCCTCCAGCTTCATCCCACCAATCGTCCTACCATAGCTCCACCCGGAGTAGCATCCTTAGGGTTGAATATGGCCAATAAGCTCCCGGGATTGTAATCTCAAACTGATCCCAATGTACAAGGCTATCCTTCTGAGACATTCGGAGAGGGAATACAGGCATCGAGCTAACGGGTTGAATATCATCGAAGAAGGCAATTTCGAATTGTCCAAACACAGGTACAAAATGCCTTCTGTGAAAGTCCATGAACTGGCAATCAGAATTAATATCGGAATGAGCTCTCAAGAACATGATCCAGCCTCCTCATATGTCTTCGATTACCCGTTCTACGAACGACGCGCCAGACTTTGTGCCCAAAGTCTGATTTCTTGGCGTATATGAAAGAATCGGGAGGGAATAAATACCACGATTCTGAAAAGCGAGCGACATCCGATTCCTCTGCTAACCCTTTCTATAACGGGAGAATTGTGTCATCGAGATACGTGACCATGTAGTGGATGTTATTGATATAGGACTTCTCATCTGTGACTGTTGTGGTAGTTTCGCCCGCACCACCTGAATGAAGTAGTGTCCCCTCTGGGTTTAGTGCTTAAGTCATCTGTGAACAAGTTCCGAAGCGCAAAATAAGTTTCCTACGGAACTTTAAAATTGTAAACTATATTATCGTAACTGTCTCGAATGATCTACCTTTGTTTGAGAAGAGAATATGTGATCCATCTGCGTCAACTTCCATGGCCTCGAAACGGCCACGCCTTTTAAACCGCGTCAGATATCCTGGAATCTTTACCAGAACTAACCCCATGCTGAATGTTGGTCTATAGGATGCGGACAAATCAAGCAAAAATACTGGCTGTGGTGGCATTTCGACATCCAGATCAACTTGAAAGAGCTGGACGTTCTCCGCTGATGCGTCGATCGTATAATTCTCAATCCAGTTTGCTTCCTGAATAAAACCCTCTATCTTGAGGCATCGTGACTGACCACCAGTCTCCTGGAATTCGACTGTTGGATTAGTATCGCTCAGTTGGCGAAGCTTTGAGCCGATATCATAGATAACTCCGCCGGGTAATGTCGCCCAAGACCATGATGGTCCAAGCTTTCCATCCTTTTCAGCAGCTTCAAGTTTCTCAACCTCTTGAGTAGTCAGAGGCTTGTCTTTCTTCCACAAAAGTTGACGGCTGGCGTCAGTTTTCCATACCCCATAAACGCACTGATCTCTTGTCCAGCCCATGTGAAGTGCTAAGAGTGATATGGCTTCATAAAACGCCGGGATCCTGTCTTCTAGACGGGAGCAGTCACGCTTCGAATATTCCTCAACGATCTGCATCCAACTCCAAACCCTGCAGTTCTTTTCCGTCGAAGTCTCGGAAGGATATCGAGATGAGGAAAATGCAGTATCGAGGTTATCCTCCAGGCCATCCACCATTTCGTCGTAATCGCCGCCATCGACAATATTCTTTTCTTGTTGGCATGTCCACTTGATCTGTCGAGAGCCAAAGCTGATGACCCGCGATGACAGGAGATGTTTCTGAAATGTCCAAATTCGCTTATGCACAGGATCATTGTCTGTGGAACCGTTCAAGTCCATTTCCGACAGGAGCAAGGATCCTTGAATCTCGTGGCCATCTACTTTCCACTCGTAAGGCAGCTCAAAGATCGCGCCGTAACAACGATCAACTATTCTGGATTGCAGAAATCCCTCGCCGCAGTCCAAAGCACTTGCAGCTGAAATTAGAATATCTGCCTGCTTATAAAACTCAGCCTTTATATTCAAAACCTTTATAACTCATTCAATAAAGG
>JAAOAY010000441.1:0-40704 GCA_013396255.1 Fusarium sp. NRRL 25303 | reverse complement strand
GCTAATAAGTCTATATTAAATAATATTACCTACAGAGTATTTATAATTAAAGTTATTAGTTATAATTAGGATAAAGATTGACTTAAGTAGGGTTTTATAAGAATTCTAATTAGCAATATGCTGACCTTTTAGCAGTTACTTTTACTCTAGAACTCAATTGGTTCTGACCCTTACCGCAAGATTAAAGATTACTGGTTTGGAGAGGAGTCGAAGAGGTACACTTGGCCAGGCGATGCCTCCATTTATCCAACTCACGGCTGTTCCGAAGCTCGAACTGCATGGCCGGAAATCAGGTCTAGATTCTCTCAGTTCAGGATTGATTATTAATTTAGTAGACAATCGAGCCAACATCAAAACTGTATTTGCATCTCTATATCTCGGCGAAGTGATTGAGCATTAGGCTGTAGTTACAAGATCAATCTGAACTCCATGGCAATTAAACATCCAAATTCTGCGTCATCTGGCCCCTCCACGTCGGCAAAGCCTTACTAATGCCAACACTGTTGGCCAACAGCTCACGTGGGGGCTCGTCGTGTTGCTGCCTAAAAAGGGACGGGCATTTTCTTGTCTTTTCTTGCAACATGTCAACCTCTCCTCTCCTCAGTATCGAACTTGCGTCGCTATAATTCCAGCAGAGTGTGAAAATGGCAGAACTCTCAGAAATCCTAGATCTCTTATGGAATCCTCCCCGAAAACGTGACCGCCATCCTGAAATGCCAAGCCCGAACCGTTTCAAGCCCGAGGATTTCGGTCACTACAAAAAATGGGGTTTTGCGATTTATCGCACATATTATGGCGCTGAATCGAATCACAACTGGGATGTTCTTCTCCAAGCATTGAGACAACAAACTCTGCTATCAATTGGGTATCACGAGAGTGATGAGGCTGAAGTGCTCTGGAAGAGAGACGCAGATGAGCGGTTCGGGAGCTGGAAAAAGAGGGAAAATTACTTAGATTCACTGGACGTATTCAAGAGCTTGTTCCGAGTATTTTCGCATCAGGATCCTTCTCATCTTGAAGGTCTCGACATCAATGGCATAAGACACGTTTACCAGAAACAACATCATGAGGCAGATCAGAAGATGGCAGGGGCTAAGTTCTGTTTCGTACTCGTTGCTGACCAGGCGGTACTGGACAGCATCGCCCGAAACGAATTTGTGGTCAAGGCAGTCGCCTACGACTGGAATCGTATCGACCACGGTGGCTGGGGCTGGGTACTGCTGGAAACAGGCCAATTGCTTGACCTTTGGGAAGCTCTCCTAAAGGCCGATGTGCAATCCACCGACAAGTATTACTGGATGAGGTGTGATGGGCCAGAGAGCGATTTACAGACCAGCATCTGGACTGGAGACTGGTCCTTGCCCTCATTATACCATTACTCCAAGGTGCAAACCGCGAATGAGTTAATATCGAGTCGGTTCGTGTTTGACTATTAGTTGGCAAGAAGTCACTTTGCAGCCTTTGCGTTATATACATACGGTCCCTTGCTTGGTCGAATCTCCAAGGCAATAATTATGGCAATGCTTCTAGTGCAGACGTCTGGGGTTAAATTGCCTTGAGAGTGAGATATCTGGCAATCATCCATGTGTTTTCGATAAATAAAATTCCACAATTCTAAAAATACGACTTTAGTAAGTCTCTTCTACTCCAGGTCGGGTATTTTGGCTACTAGTGGTCACGGCAGTAAATACGCTTCCATACGTATTTCGGAGCATTGGCTTGTCGACTCCGCGTCCCAGCTACCATGCCATGTGTACTTACCTAAGTCCTCTTCTGGACCGTCGAAAGATAGCACCGTATGGTAGTTATCATCCCTTACCATAAGCGAGTGCCAAAGCTCAAGCAGGTATCCCGTTGGTATTCTCATCCAGCCCCAATTGTACCAGCCATCCCGCCAGTCATACGAGACTGCCTTGACGAGAAATTCGCCCTTTTCCATAGCTTCAAATACGGCTTTATCAGCTAGAAGAACGAAGTTGAAAAGGCGCCCTGCCATGGCTTCTTCTTCTTCAGGCCTATCACGAAGGCACACTTCGCGGATCCCGTGGACTCCCAGCCCGTCAAGTGATGGACTCTCACGAATATCGAGATGGAACAAGTCTTTGATTCGCTTGACATCGTCCGAATATTGTTCTTGGCTTTGGTAATACCAGCCTTTTGGTAAGAAATCACCCCGTTGATGCATCAGCTCATCTTCAAATGGCTCGTCTTGATAGTAACCAACTGCTAGCTTAGTTTGCCGTTTTAAAGCGTCAAGCAGCGTATCCCATTGAGCATCGGACTCGGGACCATAGTGTGTGCGATAGATAGTGTACCCCCAATGACCGTAGTACTTCGAGTTTTCGGGAAGCGTTCGATCGAGCTTCTGCATGCGACGACCCCTCCCTACACGTATGCTGGGAGGCTGCCATAGCATGTTGATCATTTCATGAGGCCTGACCATGTTGTCGAGGTGTTGTTAGTGCCGAATACAATGCGCATAAACGAAAATGCGGGCACGGTCTAAATTTATGTTGTTGCTTGCAGAGGGGAAATCATAAAAGGAAAGTGTTCTCCACTTATTCTATTTTATCAGCAAACGGCGGCCTCAGGCACTCTGTTACTGATCCCTGTAACCAATACCAGCTCACTGCATGTGATTTCTGTTATGTTATGTTATGCTGTGTTGGGTGTTGGTCCTCTTGTTGGTCGGGCGCTTTGATCCAAGGCTATCATAAGGTGGTACTTGGCGAAGTCAGTAGTCAAGATCCCCGCATCCTCTGTATCGATGGGAGATTTCAATGCCATGAATACGACTCCCCTTGGAACTGACAGAATGATATTGTTATCCTACATTGCACTCTTCTACAAATAACGAAAATTCTATAGTCAGGCATTATCATCTCCAAGCTACTAGCCACTAATAGTCAATTCTGAACCGAGTATACTCGGGTTTCCACCCTGGTGTTGCAGTCTGAGCTTCAGAACAATCGCCACGTCGCTCAATGCAAGGAAGTCCTGGCCAGACATAAGTCTCAAGGTCGCGTTTGGACAGTTCACATCCCATCGAACAGTGGATGGTACGAAAAATAGAATCCTCGAGGAAAAGCGACTCCCAGAGGTTCAGTACGTCACCTGTTGACATTCTAACCCATTCCGGACAGAATCGATCCTCGACTTGATCATAATCAACAGCTGTGATTATAAAGACACCATTTGCAACATCTTTCAGCACCCTCTCATCGGCAACCAATACAAAGCAATGCCTGGCACCTTCTATATTTTCCCTAGCCTGCGGAAGCTCTCTGAGGCAGACTTCTTGGATTTGGGGGATGTCGAGACTATCGAACAACAATGGATTTTCCCGGGTGGTGAGCCGAAAAAGCTTCTTCAGTCGATTTATATCCTCCAGATATTCGCTTTTATTGCTGTATTTTGCCCGGTTCCTTTTAATATCCTTATGGAACAGTCTGTCATTATCGTGGTAGCCAAGTGCAAGTAAGGTCTGTCGAGTCACGGCGTCAATCAATGTGTCCCAGTGTTTATCCAAGTCGGGGCCATAGAAAGTATGGTAAACCGTAAAACCCCAGTTTCGATAATACCTAAAATTCTCTGGGGCTTTTCTGTCGTTGACCAGATGCTTGACTATGGGACCTGTGTTTATTCGTGGGGGTCGCCATAAAAACTGAATCATTTCTGAGATTTCCGGCATATTGGCGTTTTTAATGATATCGGCAGTTGGTGTTGTCTGAGAAATTTATGTTGTCTGCATGGAGGCTTCTGGTCTGACAAACAGGATGCAGCGTGCGTTTTATAATAAATTCTGTCACAATGTTATTACGGCTATAGCAATACCTCTGTCAAAAACGTTTGTCAGGCCGTCTCTTGAGTAAGGTTGACTCAGTATTATAGAACCGCAAATCTACAATTGGTCCATATAACAAAGGAGCACTTTGTTTCCGTGTAAATGAAGCTTCCTCTATTTCTCTATAGAGTCTGTTCGGCACGTGAAATAGACATTGATGCCCACTAAAGTTTGCCCGTTGGGGCTAAGTCAACCATTGCCAGTCCCACTCTAGGCAACTGCGTCGCCTGAAAATCTTTCTGTATTTTCCTCCGAACGTACCGCTAAATTACAATAGGCTTCATCGCCGACAGCCTCCTCTGTGCTTGTTTAACAGACCGATTCGCACAACTATCCGCCATACCACTACGATGACATCAACCGATCGAAATTCTTGGTGCGCTATTTGCGGAGTTACGATTGAGTCACACATCATCAAACTGACGTCGAGTGGCTTGATCAAGTGCATTTACTTGGCTACAACCCCCTAACAACTACAAGCTCAAAGTATGTTCGCCATACGTTATACATTCCATAAGCTGATTATGCTTCTAAGGTTCTATGTCTCCGATCTGGCGATCATTGGCCGAGAAATAGAAATGGCTGCCGAGGAGTGGACAGATCTCGCTTTCACAGGTGTTGATGTGCGTACTCTACGCGTCTATAGAAACAAGAAAGGTCCCGAAAGAGTAATTCCGTTTCACTGGGAATGCTACAAGACCTTGGCACTATATCTGACCGGAACATCCGACACCACAAGGATTAGAAAAGGGCCCCTTTACAGAGTTGTGGATCGGTTCTCGATGGTGAGAGACTTCCAGAGACAGGCGGCTTTATCTGAATATAGGTGTCTTTCCCTGGACTATGGCGATGCCAACGAGGCTCAGAAGGACTACTGGGAATGCATTCCTGGACAAGAGTACACAGTCTTCAGCCCCCAATGCCAAGTACAACTGAAGGGCGATATGGCCGCTTACATCTCAGGTCCGGAATTCGAGAAGCCTAGCCAGTACCACTGCAAATCCAAGGCCAACTCAAACCCTCCTACATTGCTTCCCGAGACTATTATATCTGGTGTTTCAGAGTTCCTTGACAACGAGAGTCTGATAAATTTATTCTGCGCCTCATTGGAAACATACTCAAGCCTGAGAGACAGCGGTTCTTTCTGGAAAAGACGAATAGTCACTCACTTGCCCTATTTCCTTGCGTTACACGATACTTGAAAGAAAACTCTCAAAATTTGGAGAACAGAGACTTCAGAAAGATCTTCTTGTGGGCCGATGCAGCCTCCAAGCCGAGGTCTGGTGTCACTAGACTCATGTTTCCCGTCGCCAATCGACGACGGATCTGGAAGGTCTGTGATCAGATTGAAGAGCTTTACAACCAAGAACCTCGACAGAAAGGCATTTCAAAGAAGCACTTAGGGTGTCAAGTCCATAAGAGTGAGAAGCAAGTACTAGGAGACACTAGAGAACCAGGCCTGCATTTTCGATCTGCAAACTTCATTCAACAGTGGTCTGAGTTACTGTGCCCCTGGACTCTTGGCCTTTTTTGGAACTCGGAGGGGGATCTTTCAGGTATAGCCGTTACTTTTGAACGAACGCAGAGAATATTCGGGCATGAACCAAAGGAAAGTGGCGCACGCCAAACTACGGGTTCTTTCGCAGGTGGGGTCTGGATCAAGGGCTTTGTCTTTCATATTTATGCTTCATCCGCTCTCAGACACTGGCAGGCTTGTTCTTGGAACTATTCCTCGTGCAAGGGCGTTACAGTATGTATTGATGAGAGTCGAGGCTATTTCAAGCGCTAACTAAGGGCTAGGTACATCTCACTGATGGTTCCGAGCATACGTACGGTCAGGGTGATGACCATCTACTCAGAATGCCATTTGCGGCAGCGGAAAACATGACAATCGTCGGCATGTAAGGCACTCTAACAGTAAGTCTTCACGGAATTTTCTCGGAGTTTCTAACGTTGAGTATCATAAAGGCACATAAGAGACACGGTATTTCTCCCTTTATCGAGAATGTGAGGTTCTTACAAGCCGCTACCAACGGCGGGCACTTTTCTCGCGAGCCTATTAAGCATCGAGACCAGGAGGTCACTAGTTGGAATTCAGTGAGCTGCATGTTCAGGAACCTAATCTCACCGACCGACGACATAAAGCTGAACTTGTGCAAAGGTCGTGTTCGTAATTTTGATCGTTGGCACTGCCTCGTTCCACTTAACACCCTCGTTCTCGCCAACGATACGAGCGAACTATCCCAGATACGCAGCATTTCTGCGTACCTTATTCGAGACCCGGTATGTTTCAATATCTGGAACAACCATTGTTGTGACGTTGGCAACCTACGAATCACAACAGACACAGAGACTCGCTATCTGAGAAATATGGACGACGATGGTTCGATTTGGCCTGAGCAGCGTTGGGATACGTTCCACATCGATGGTCCGGGTGGTGAGATAATCGAAAAAGTTATAGTCCATCATGCCTTGTTTCGAGACCCTTCGCCCAAGGCAATTGAAGTAAGTGAGACTAATCCGAAGCTATCAGATCTAACACGTAAGGCATATCTGTACAAATCGGGGCCGTTCAGTAATTTGGGGCGTGGATATGGAATGCGATGAAGGCGGGGACGGAACGAATAAGCCCTGTCATCCAAACATTAGCCACAGGCCTCCCACTCATCTTCGTCCAGATGACGGATTCGCTATTGTTGGGTTATCAATGGGATACGGGAAGGTCTTTGGTCGTTGGCACTCAGATGAGCATCAAGTCGAACGAAGCAAAGCGCCCGACTGTCACTCGTACTCGAGGAGATTGAAAGATGGGGGTGGGGATTATGTGGATGAGAAAGATTCTCGCGGGCCTTGGACCAAGGAACAGTATGATAGGCGCAATGAGTCGACTATACATACAGGCATGAGCAAGTTTGGCATTATCACGAAAAGGCTTACAGAAGAGCCTGAACAAGATATCTAGAGATCTTCTGGATAGGCATGTATGAGAATCACGAGAATTTATTCTTCCACTATCTAAACCCGCGAAACATTGGTGGTATAGGAGTTGAGTGCCTAGATCCCTGGTAAGTTGAAGGTTGCCCTCTTAAAACCCTTATTATTCGATCACTTAACAACCAAGCATACCAGTAAGGACAGATCCGAAAAAAGAGCCCCCAACACCCCCGACTGCACCAGCAACCTCTTTGAGAACATTCGGTGTGAAACAGTGCGCTATGTCTACGTTAGTCAAGCCTTTCTATTATCACGATTTAATGACTCACTGTTGCTAGTCTTGAGGGTAATGTCGATCTCCATATAGATCGTATCGCCAAAGTTCTTGCGCATTTTGATGTAGTTGCTAAACTTCGACATCTTGCAACTTTGAGCCTGAAAATTTGGGTTTGTCGGGAGATAGTATCGCATAGCTGGTTTCGCAGTCTTGGGAGTGACTGATCGCTGAACGGCTGAGGCCATGTACCCTCGGGTATGACGTCCGTAGTACTCGCCTCTGACTGAGATACGGAGCCAGGCATCCGTTCTGCGGCCACCACCAGCCATATGTTTGACTTTTCGGGTGTACACGACGCTCTTGTCGCAATCTCCATTTCCGCAGATGGAGTGGATGGCTGTGCCGAGGGGGTTTCTGATAGAGGCTTCGCAGCCAAAGTCAACTTGAGTTTTGCCGAAAAAGACCCTGGTCTCTTTGGGTGCGCGGGTGTCGAGATCGAAGTCGGTAATGTTACCGAGTTCTGGAGCAAAGGGCTCCTCCAGACTGTCAACGTCGCGCAGGTTGAGATGAGGCAGTGGGATCATGGGAGTAGAATCATAGTCATCAATAGAAACATTGGCAGGGACAAGAAAGCCTTGTCCAAAGTCGAAAGGCTCATCAGCGCCGATGTCCCTTGGGCTGGTTGCTGGCATCGCCAGTACGGGTGCAAGAGAGGTGAGAATGATCTTGAAAGAATGCATAGTGATTAGATTGGTAGAATGAGAACTGATGGAGTTATGATTCTGAGTTGGATACCATTACCAGCGCGGCTTGTATTATTTATACCTGCTCATTACATTCTCGTCTGGTGCCCACTTACACCTGATATCTCAGTAGTTTTCTCATTTGGGGGCCATCCACTATCGCATTATAGCGTAACACTGTTTTTCAGAAACTTGGGGGCCATATTCCATCGCGTGTTCGTTGGCGTTTAGGCAGTATCCTATCAACGTGATTCCATCATGTTGTGCAACGCAGAATCAGAAGCGACCTTCTCTTTCAAGACCACTGAATCCTTCGAGATAATAGCTCAGGTATCACAACCGCGTTCTCGAACCTCGCGGACTCCAAATCATGCGCAACGCTTTGACAATACCTTACGACCTGACCCTTTGAGCCATACCACCGATGGAGTGTGATTTGGACCCCAATAGATAAGTATGAGCTGAGGCATTTGAGGCTATGTTGAGATGTAAAGGCACAAATATACGGTGGTCTGGGAGGTCGAGAGTCTAAGGCCCAATGATGGCAGGGGTAGAAACGTGCTATGTGACCCGCCAAGACTGCCGGGGCTGTCGTTTCTCTTTCCGCGAGATCTAGACTCCAGGCCAAGCTTGGGGGCCCAATTCACAACGAAACACGGACACTTAAGACTTGGCAATACTAGGATGTTGTTTGTTCAAGCACTTATCTTATCAGGACTTAGTAAGGGCTGAGATAAGGAATATCTTTTGTTTCTTCTGAGCAGCATCGCCTATTGGTAATAGTTCGGAGACGCCAAATAGACTTAAACATAAGGAAGTAAATATAGGACTATAGTGCAGAAAGCTTCCAGAAATTGAGAGCTCGATATAGATCTGAGTAGAAATAAAAACTATCATTCTTTGAGAGGCTGCATGCAGTCATTCGAGGAGTTCTTATACTAGAGCGTTTAAAAAACACAAAGCCCCCTATTTGAGACACCGACATGTTCTTGCTTGTTGCCGGGTTTTGCATAGCATTACTTATGTTGCATCCTCGCTCACATCAATCGACGAGAATAATGGGCTAGCGCAGAGAACTCAGCAAGGATGACTCTTCCACAGAAAGCTAACGATAGCCCATAGGATCCCCAAACCAATAAAAAGTTCAGGGGCCATGTTCGTTCTATGGCCAAGTTGTCAATCGCTGTTCCATATCAACGTTAGCTCCTTATTAGCCCCCGGCGTTCACGCAACTTGCTTTTGATATCTGTGCTAAATACGCCCCGTGGAACAGGATAGATGACGCCCATGAAACATAAAACCCTGACACGAGAGTCAGGAGTCGCCCCCCGAAAAAGCAACCTTTTTCGTATCTTACTAGGGTGCATCAAGAACTTTCTCGTCGTATCAGCGCCCATTTCGAAATTAGTCGTAATCAAAAGGGCCTGTAATCCACGGGAAGATCTATCCGATCTATTTCAGCCCAGATTCAGCTTAGTACCCGGTCTAAGCAGAAGTGCAGCCACGGAACAGAGGCCAATAAGTGAACGTGGCGTGCGGATCATCTAAGACATTTTTCGAGCGACACTGGATGACTGTTGCGCGATTGGCGCCCTTGAACCTCTAGTTTCATTGTGGCTTATGAAACGGCTGGGACGCTAGCCAGAGATTGTATGTGATTTACCTCTGGAGCAAACGACCTGCAGCAAGTCTCAGCCAAGTCTTCAATTTTAATTGAATGCAAAGATCAGAAATCTGAGACATTTTCTATTAGTCACAGCTGGACAACCTCGAAGACGTCACGAGCGCTGTTAAGGGCAGAATAGTGTCCGATTAGCGGCAATGGATCACACCTCTTGAGCCTTCGATCAGCCTATAAGTAGCTCCTCGTCGTCGTCGTCTTCCGTTCATCTCAATACACAAAACTTAGTCTCCCCACTCATTTAAACATTACAACACGCTTTCAGTATGACTGGTCCGAACTATACCGCAGTCGTCCTTGATCTAGGCCGAGTGCTCGTCCATTATACGACCAAAAACACGGTTGGCCTGTCGTCAAGCCAGATTGCCAGCGCTTTAGACTCACCTGGCTGGCATGACTACGAACGGGGTAAAATTTCCGAGCAAGAGGCTTACGATAAGGTTACTAAAGACTTCAACATTGATCTGGAGACCTGGACACAGACTCTGGAGCAGATGAGGGACGGTATGAAGGCCAACCTGTCCCTCATTTCTGCCATCAAGGAAGTTAAGCATACTTACCCGAACGTCAAAATCTTTTGTCTTTCCAACATTCCAAGACCTGAAGTTGAGCTTCTGGAAGATGAGATCGAGAGTTGGGGAATTGTCGATCAGTTCTCTGCGTCGTCAGATCTGGGAGAGCGGAAGCCAGACCTGGCGATTTACAGAAATTTCCTGAAGCAAGCGCGGGTTCCTGCATCGTCGTGCATTTTTGTTGACGATAAGGTTGAGAATGTCACTGCAGCTCAGGCACTCGGTTTCAAAGGCATCGTCTTCAAAGACAACGATTCATTGGTCAGAGTCCTGAACAACGCACTTGGCGATCCTGTTTCCCGAGCCCAAAAGTTCCTCAGTCATAGTGCAAAGAAGATGTTCTGCACACTGAGTACAGGACAGATGCAGCCTGACAATTACTCACAATTGGTGATTCTGCAAAATACAGGAGATATGTGTGTATTCTAATGCTTCAAATTATGACACCAGCTGACCATGATTATAGGAGCTTGGTTATCCTAGAGAACGAACGGTATACTTGGAATTACTTCCAGGGAACGCCAACATTTGCTGGGACGACTTATCCTGACGACTCAGACACCACGTCACTAGCCATGACAACCCTGGAGGGAATCCCAATGGCTGACAAAGTGCAAGCAAGAGATAAAATCCTCTCAAATCTAAGCCCTGATGGACTCCCATACGTAAGTTAATGACATCCCTCAGTCTACTCAGCCATGCTCACTGCATTTTAGTGCTGGTTCAGCAAGACTAGACCTCGTTTCTGCCACTGTATATGCGCGACCGTCTTTCGCTTCTTCGTCGTCCATGACTGGCAAGACAAGCTTCCTGGAGTCTACGACTTTCTCTGCCAGCTCCTCGAAACAAGGGCCTACCTCCATGGCAGCCGGTACTACGAAAGTCCAGATTGGCTGCTTTACATTCTCTCTGATCTTTGCACCCGTCGACCCTCAGACTCGAACCTTGGAAAGATGCGAGAACTGCTGGACATATGTATACAAGAGCGGATGGGCTGCAATAGAAACGTCCTCAGCGCTGCGATGAGAGTTTTGAGTGCTCAGTCTCTGGGCTTGAAGAATAATAGAGATCTTGAGACTGTGCTTGAAGCTCAACAGGTCGATGGCGGATGGGAGCTGGCGTGGCTGTGGGGATACGGTTCGAAACCGCTCAAGATTGGGAGCCGAGGTGTTGTTACGGCTATGGCTATGAATGCGATTCGGCATGCACGGGCATGATTGTTAGAAGCTAGGTTTTGCGAGCAAGGGTGGTGATTTTAGGTTAGAGAACTTAGAAATGAAGCAATTTTCAAACCGGCCTTCTCACCGATGTCAAAAGGGTCACTATGGTCTGAACAAATGAGGGGAAAGATGTCATGTTTGCCAAGGCCACGATGTTGTCTTTTCAAGTGCGGAATATTCGGGACGACATTAAACCGAGCTAACGATTGAGGGGCAAGTTGGGATCAGGTGACTAACCTCGGAGGTCATGCCGACTTCTCAATCTGAGTTATTAAACTACTCGCGAAAAAATAAGTGTACCAGGCAATGTAAACGTATTTGATCATGTTTGAGGAAAAGATCGTTGACTTCAAACCCTCGCCTGGGTCAATCTCGTTGGTTGGTGCTTCGATTGTGGTGGACCAATCAGATTACCCTGGTGTTATCCGCGCCGCAAGTGACTTGGCCCAGGACTTTGCTCGCGTGACGAAAGGAGATGCGAGTCCGTTAGTTGTGATATCGACTGACTCGGATCACGAGAGGGTACAGACGAAGACAGCCATTATCATCGGTAGTCTTGCTTCAAGTGGAATCATCAAGACGATTGCGCAAGAGGGGAGACTTGATGCCAAGGCAATTGAGGGAAAATGGGAGACATTTAGCACAAAGATCACCGATCAGCCTCTCGGAAAGTGTGAGAAGGCTCTGGTGATAGTTGGAAGTGATAAGCGAGGTACCATCTTTGGCATCTACACGCTCTCTGAACAAATTGGTGTCTCACCGTAAGTCATTCCAAATGAGGTCAATCCAACGAGATGTTCTAACACTGAAAAGATGGTACTGGTGGGCCGACGTACCACCAAAGCACCATAAAGAGATCTATGCCATTGAGAAACAGACTGTCCACGGCGAACCATCTGTACGACATCGCGGTATATTTCTCAACGATGAAGCACCTGCCTTGACAGGCTGGGTGAGGGAGAAGTTCGGAGGATACAACTCAAAATTCTATGTCAAAGTCTTTGAACTTCTACTCAGACTCAAGGTACATAACCAACCTATTTGACTGCGGTGCACCACTAACAAAATAGGCAAACTTCCTCTGGCCAGCAATGTGGCCCGGCTATCCCAACCCCGGCGCATCCTTCTTCACAGATGATCCACTGAATCAAAAGCTCGCAGACGAATACGGCATCGTCATATCAACATCTCACCACGAACCCATGCAACGGCTCTCAAACGAGTGGTTTGCTGAGAATCCAGACGGAAGCTGGAATTGGTTGACCAACAAGCAGAAAATCACCGACTTCTTCGAACACGGCGCTAGCCGAGCCAAAGAATGTGATTCATACTTCACTCTGGGCATCAGAGGAGAATATGATAAGAAGATGCTAGCCGAGGATCCTGCTGCGGTAGTGCAAGATGCCATTGAGACGCAGAGACAGGTTGTTAAGAAGGTTTATGGGAGTGAAGACGCTGTACCCCGTGAGTATTATCCCAGTTGAGGTTGGGAAGCTGCTAAGTCGGGTAGAACTCTTTGCGATCTATAAAGAGGTCCAGTCCATGTTCGAAACTGGCCGTCTGAGTGTCCCAGATGATGTCACTCTTCTGTTCCAGGATGATAACTTTGGCACGATCCGTCGACTACCTACAAAGGAGGAGGCTAAGAGGAAGGGCGGAGCTGGTGTAAGTTCTTCTCTTCAGATGTCAGCCTCGCTAACTTTGGTGTAGGTATACTACCATCTTCAATACGTCGGCGATCCTCGAAGCTATAAGTGGATCAACACGAACTCACTAGTATGTCTCAGCCCCTCTCTCAGATAAAATGCTCATGCGCTACAAGGGAAAAGTATGGCATCAACTCCAGCAAGCGTACCATCACAACGCTCGCCAAATCTGGGTCTTCAACGTGGGTGACCTAAAGCCTCAAGAAATTCCCATATCCTTTGCTATGGCTCTGGCGTGGGATGTCAACAGCATCAAGCACGATACTCTTCCGCAGTTCTTCCGTCAAGCCGCTGAACGAGAGTTCGGCGCTGATCTCGCGGATGAAGTTGGGTCAATCTGGCAACGACACGATCGGCTGCTTTCTTTGAGAAAGCATGAGCATATCGAGCCTGATACTTTCTCCGTGTTGCATTACAGAGAAGTCGATACTATCTATCGTCGATGGAAAGAGCTTCTTAACGACGCTGAAAGAGTACATGCCTGTGTTTCTGAAGCAGAAAAGGCAGCGTCTTTCCAGCTAATTCTTCATCCTACCAAAGCGTCTTACATCTATAACAAAGTACGCTGGAGCCAGGCGCTGAACAAGCTATACGCTCGCCAAAGACGAAACTCAGCAAACAGATACGCCCAAATCGCTCTGGACGCGTTTGACCAGGACTTCACATTGTCAGAAGAATATCACAGCCTTTTAGACGGGAAGTGGAACCATATTCTAATGCAGCCCCACTACGGCTACGAAGATACATGGCACGCTCCTTCACGCGACATGATTGGTGGACTCTGCTTTATTCAGAAACGTCAGAACTCCAATCCTATTGTTGGACAGATGGGTGTTGCTGTTGAGGGCCATGAGGGTGTGAGACCAGGTCGAATCAACGAAGAGTCTGAGAGAACGCATCCAAGCAGACGGGATCTTGTTCCTGGTTTGACTTTACAGCCTATGAGTCGGTATGGGCCTGAGGCTCGATACTTTGATATATTTACCCGAGGAGTGCCGAAGATCAACTGGTCTATTTCAGCGCTACAGCCTTGGGTCAAGCTGTCTAAGGCTTCGGGTGTTTTGGAGCCCGGTGAGGATGATGCCCGGGTTGAGATCTCAGTTGACTGGGATCAAGTGCCCCATGACTTCAAAGAGGAAGTACTCATCGACGTTCGGTCGGAAGAAGGAGGTTTTGAACAGGTCCATCTACCAATCGATGGCAGACGAGGACCTGACTCTTTCAATGGCTTCGTCGAGCAGGACGGTTTCGTGTCTATCCCTGCTACCGATTGTCACCTCGAGACTCCTTATCTGGTGCTACCTGGTGCTGGAAGACTTGAAACTGGCTCTTTGACTCTGGTCCCAGGAACCGTCAGCGATGATTCGATACCCTACGTTCACTACCCTTTTTACCTCTTCAGCGAGACTTCCAACGCTAAGTTGTTACTATACTTCGGCACGACGTTGGATCTCTCCTCAGAAGATATTTTGACGTATGACATCCGACTCGATGAAGAACAAGGCCAAAGCTATCCTCTGCAAAAGAGAACTCCAGAGAGTGAAAAGAATGCTGCTGATAAAGGATGGGCGTCGGCTGATGGCTGGTTTTTTGCTGCGTCGGACAACGTATGGGTTCGAGAGCATGCGCTTTCGTTGGGTGCTGGTGCACATACGCTACATCTCAAGTTGGGGCATGCGAACATGTTGCTTGAGAAGATCGTGATCGACTACGGTGGTGTAGCGAAGAGCTACCTAGGTCCTTCATTTGGCATCAAGGCTTGAGGGTTATGAAAATAAACTATCGTCGTATGTCACAAGTCAGAGTTACAGTGAATTACAATTGCCATTATATTTTTACCCCGATGGCTTCTAAGAAATAGTCTATGAATGAATGTATATGCAGTAGAGTCTTCAGCGCCTGTTTCCCAGCCAGATCCCATGTTCAAAAAATAGATACTCGAAATCAGATACACTCCATCTAGCAAGTCAGAGTGAACTTGAGCTTGCGGTCCTTGTTTGCAATACCGAAGTACTTCTCAACCTCAGGAGTAGCCAGCGGCGCATCAAAAGCAGTGAACCAGAAACCACTGGCATCCTTCTGCTGCCACAACCAGCATCCAACATTGTTGTAGTAGCTCTGCAGACTAGCGGTAGTAGCAGCGGCCTTCTGGTAGTTAGGTCCCTTGGTAGGCCATCCAGTCTCTCCAACCCAGACAGCAGCCTTGGAGTTGACAGCCTTGACGTGCTTCTGCACACTCCAGTACGAGTTCTGGAACGTCTTCTTCTGCAGAGCCTCCTTGATAGCAACGCCCTGCCAGTAGGGGAAGCCGTTGGTGATGGCAATGTCGCACGCCTTGGTGACCACGTCGTTGCGGCCGTCGACCCACGCAGTCCATGTGTCGGTGTGTCCGACCTTGAGGTTCTTGTTGAACTGGCGCACCATGCCGCGCACGTCGTAGATCTGCTGGGCCAGCTTATCGGGTGAGATGTCCTTGCGGTACAAGTCCTCGGAACCGACGGAGATAGCGGCGATCCAGTCGGTGCCGTACTGCTTGATCACCTTGAGAAGAGCGGCCTTGTCACGGCCGAAGTGAGCATCGTCGGTGGCCCAGACGCCAACAAGGATCTTCATGCCGGTCTGCTTGGCGGCGGGGACAGCCTTGACCAGTGCTGAAAGATCGTCAGTACATGCAACTCAGGTGATGCAGGGGTAACTTACTGTTGCAGTCATCAGCAGAGTAGAGGCGCACAGCGTTGAAACCCTTGTTCCAGCTCTTGATAGTCTGGAAATCCTTCTTCCAGTCCGCAGTGTACTTGCAAGCGCCATCAGCCCTGTTGGCACCCATACTGAAGCCCTTGTACTGCCCGGCCAAAGCCTGACCAGGAAGAAGCATCAAAGCCGCCGCGACGGCGCCGATAGATCCGAAAAGCTTCATATTGAAAAAAATAAAGTGTAACGAAAGTGATGAATAAGCGAATGACGGGTATAAACAGCCAAGAGATAGACAAGAAAAAAAAGTTTGGGGAAGGGCAACTGTTTATTTAAATTAAACGACCCCCTTTTCCTTGCAGGGGTAGACTTGGTTTTTTTGCCGCTGGATCCTCGTATTGACCCATGCTGGCGAGGCGTTCTAGACCAATTCTTCGTAAGCGTGGTGCTATTTTTGTAGATGCGCCGGTGATTCCGTGGCGCTAGGGACGGGTTTTATGGGGATTGGAGAGGTTTGGGTCATTTTAGAGATCAGATGAACATTAATGCGTTTGGCATGAATTCATATCGTTTACGTCATTGCCGAGATGGAAGGATTCGAGATCTGGTGACGTGGGGTGAGTTTGTTGTGCCGTGGCACGCGTTAAGTGGTGCTTGTAATGTGTTATCTTATCAGTTTATCTTATCGGATCAACACTTTCGCTTAAACTTATCAGCTCATACCCTAAACCTCTGGTTCTCAATTCAGTTATAACTTTAATCTTAAACAAATGGTCTATATTTCATACTCAATAGAATCTCGAGTAAGATAGTTGCAATCAGTTTATCAGGGCAGGACTTTCCGCGCGTCAGCTTCGAGAGGGTTTTGTCTGAGCGCGTTACGAGTTGCGACTTTTCGAACTTAAGCAAATTTTGATACAGTTTGTCTCATCACCCCATAAATCGCAGCTATCAGTATAACTACAGGTATTATCGATACACGTCTGCATCAAATTGGAAAGCAGAGATGACTGCACTAGTTTTTTAGCATCGTTAAGGAAATCATAGGGTTCATGCTCTGAAATATGATGCTATGGTCATTGACGCCCAAAAATAAGGCATGGCAAGTTTCGAGTTCTTAACTGAAGCGAACGCGTGGCCTTAGTATTCCTCTATCATGTGGTACTTCCGAGACTAAAGCCGTGTTCTCCTCCGGGGTGTTCCATTCAGATCGGTGCTGCTTGTGTTTTCATTCAAAAACTGCTGTCAAAATTATGGCTGCCAGATAAGATCAATGCTGTCTATGATAGGTTTGCGCTAGGTACATTGGGCAAAGAACGACAACACAAAAATATGCTTTCCGTATAGGGAATCAAACACTGCGCGTCGAAGCCATTACGAGAGTATTGAGGGAAAGCTGGGAATGAATTTTGATGAGATTTGCCATTGAATCATAAGGTTCGCTGGTGAACACAAAAATGGTGGGGCATCTTCAAAGTTTCAGCCCAGTGCTCAATGTCATGCTGATCTGCAAGTGACTGCTCACCTTTGCTGATTGATTGAAAAGAACAGATGATAGGAACACCGTCAAATCACTTCAGATCAGGTGAGAACCAGTGATCCAAAGTGGACTGATGTATTCAGCTGTTCTCGTAGTGCACTGCCATGCACTGATGGACTGATGCGCTGATGAGCGGTTTAAGGGAAGTCGTCCCACTAGAAGAGTACATCTAACCAATCACAGCACACACTTTCCAACCACTGACATTCGCAGCGCTGGAAATGCACAACAACAAACGGCTAGAGAATTATCCGGGCCAAAGGCTAAAATTTTCTTTCTCCACGCTCACGTCAAAAACGATCTCCCCCCGCCCTCAGCCTTACTCACCATATCATACAATTCAATATCTCAAAATGGCCGCCTTCGATACCTACCAGACAACCCTCACGGGCCGCTACTGCAGCCAGGAGCTGTCCCACCTCTTCAGCCAGCGCTCCCGCCACTCCACCTGGCGCAAGCTATGGCTCTACCTCGCCGAGAGCGAGAAGGAGCTCGGCATCAACACCATCACCGACGAGGCCCTCGAGCAGATGAGGACTCATCTGACTGTTACCGATGAGGACTTTGAGGTTGCGCGCCATGAGGAGAAGATTCGTCGTCATGTGAGTCCATTGACATTGTATCATGGGGATAAGCGAGCTGACTAGCGTACCAGGATGTCATGGCTGTAAGAAACACGGCACATTGACAATTTTTACAAGGCTGATGAGATGTACAGCACGTCCATGCTTTTGGCCAAGCTGCCCCGGCTGCGGCTGGTATCATCCACTACGGCGCGACGAGCTGCTACGTCACCGACAACACAGAGCTCATCCTCATGCGCGACGCTCTCGATCTTCTCATCCCCAAGCTCGCCAAGGTTCTGTACAACCTGCAGAAGTTCGCCCTCGAGTGGAAGAACGAGCCAACTCTGTCCTTCACACATCTCCAGCCTGCACAGATCAGCACCGTCGGCAAGCGAGGTTAGTTATTTTCTGGTCGGGTGATAAATCGTGTTCTGACGGTGTGTAGCTGCGGGTTGGGCGCAGGATCTCTTGATGGATCTTAATGAGTTTGAGCGCGTGCGAGCTGAGCTCAAGTTCCGTGGTGCGCAGGGCACTACTGGTACCCAGGCCAGTTTCCTCGAGATGTGAGTTGGTCGTTCATTCCTGCTGGGATAAGTTCTGATATTTTTAGTTTCGGTGGTGATCATGACAAGTGTGACAAGCTCAATGAGCTGCTCTGCCAAAAGGCTGGCTTCGAGGAGTGCTATGACGTAAGTGCATGATATTCTTTTTATAGTACTTTTCTAACACTTTCCAGATCTCAACACAGACATAGTAAGTCCGACGATGCAGCTGGATTCCTTATTAATACTAATACTTCTTCAGCACCCGAAAGGTCGATTGTCTCATCGCCAACGCTGTCACTGGCCTCGGCACCACCGTCACCAAGATCGCCTCGGATCTGCGACATCTCGCCTTCATGAAGGAAGTCGGCGAGCCCCGTGAGAAGGGTCAAATTGGAAGCAGCGCCATGGTCAGTCACACTCGTCTACGAGCTTGACGACATACTAATACCCCCAGTAGGCCTACAAGCAGAACCCCATGCGATCCGAGCGAATTGCCAGTCTCGCCCGAGTCCTCCAGTCCAAGGCCGCTACCTACATGAGCACCCACTCCGCTCAGTGGATGGAGCGATCACTGGACGATTCCGCCTGCGTGAGTACCCTTGTTTTGTTCCTAAATGTCTCTGGTATATTCTAACTAGATCCCAGCGCCGAATCGACATCCCCGAGATGTTCCTCCTCGCCGATGCCGTCGCCATCACCCTCCAGAACGTCACAGAGGGTCTCGTCGTCTTCCCCCTCAAGATCCACTCCAACATCATGGCCGAGCTTCCCTTCATGATCACAGAGAACATCATCATGCGCCTCGTCGCAATGGGTGTTTCCCGACAAGAGTAAGTCTATTCCAAACTTCAACCTAGCGACTGAATACTGACCAGCTCAGGGCTCACGAGCAAATCCGCGTTCTGTCCTTCGAGGCCTCTCACCAGGTCCAGAGCCTCGGAAAGTCGAACGATCTTGTTGAGCGAATCAAGAAGACCGAGTTCTTCAAGCCCATTTGGGCTGATCTCGATGGCATGATGAAGCCCGAGCTGTACATTGGTCGCAGCGCGCAGTTGGTTGACAAGTTCTGTGGACCTGGAGGTAAGCTGGAGAAGAAGCTTGCGCCTTATCAGGATTCTATCCAGAAGGCCAAGGCTGCTGAGCTGAATGTTTAAGCAAGTATGAAACATGTAAATGAACGAAACGAAAATGGAGATCAGGGCTGGTGATACCCAGTCAAGAATAAAAGAACCGATAGACCAAGAGGCCCTTAGGTCAAAAATTCATTATGTTGTTGATCGAACTTGGGACATAACTATCATGTATCGCTCGGACAAGATTCGGGGTATCAAGACCCGAGCAGTACTGCCGGTACGTAAGTTGTACCAATCGGCTACCCTAGTAAATCGGAGCGTGGAGATCCGCACTAACCCCAACGGCTGTTGGCGCATTAAGCTTTGAAGATCCGGGGTGCCTTGTCGTGCCCCCAAACTTCGATAGAGACACGATTATTGGCGGAATTATTTGAGCTGTTGCAATGCCTGCAAGACATTAAGTGATTGGACAGACTTGCCGGATATGAAGGTATATAGTTCACTGAGGGGACAGATCTGTTCTTTCCATCAGTCAAGTTCTGTAACTATTCCTTTCTCACTATGAAGTTCCTTTCCCTCGCTGCAAGCGTCCTGACCCTCTTTGGAGGTGTTGAGGCCAAGAAGTCGCCTTTTTTTATCTTAACGGGAGATTCTACCGTTGCCACTGGCGGAGGCTGGGGCGATGCCCTTCTGAACAGCACCAAGAAACCCGCAGGCGGTATCAACATCGCCAAGAACGGTGCAACGACTGTATCTTTCCGATCCCAGGGCTTATGGGATACTGCTCTTGATAATGTAAAGAGTCACAAGAAGGATCATGAAGCTATTGTCACGATTCAGTTTGGCCATAATGATCAGAAGACCCTTACGCTGGAGCAGTACTCTGATAACCTTACTACTATGATTGGGGAGGTTAAAGAGGCTGGAGGTACTGCGGTAAGTTTAGCATTTCGAATTGACGGTGCAGTGACTGATTTTGGCAGATTATCATCACGTCGCTTACTCGTCGTACTTTCAAGGACGGCAAGGTGGTTGAGAACCTTAGTAACGAGCGCGATGCAGCAATTGCTGTTGCGAACAAAGCTGGTATAAAGTACCTGGATCTTAACACCGCAAGTACCAAGTATGTCAACGCTATTGGACAGGAGAATGCCGACAAGTATAATGAGATTGAGGGAGATCGCACTCATCTAAACTTCTCAGGGAAATTGGTCTTTGGAAGGATCGTGATGGATTTGTTGGTTGAGAAGAGACGTGATCTGGCCCGGTACATTAAGACGAATAAGAAGTTGAGTCAGCTGATTAGAGATGGGATTTATGCTACTGGAGCGGAGTGATTCTATAGAGGATAGCCGAGGCCTGCAAATAAAAACGCGGTGGTGTCTCCTTGGTAGCACCAGAGTACAAAGAGACTGTAAGCCATTTCGGGCTCACATACTGAAAACCATTCCAAATTTCCTACCAGATTGGTGTCGGCTGTCCCTTAGTAGCTGTCTTGGGGGGATAAGACGCGACAACAGTCGTCAACCATACAGAGTATGCCAACAAGATAAATCCCGCAACATACATAACCGTCTGGTCAAAAATCTCAGGCAAAACAACGGCGCCCAAGCTGAACGGCGCAAACGTCCATATAACACAAGCCACATTAGTAAGGCAGAATCCAATGGACAGGCCGTTCCTTGAGCCACGAGACAAATACTCGTGTGTCGGCCCGATAATCAAAAGCACATTGGTGAGCGCTCCTGTGAGCATGAAGCTACCGGCACCAAGAAACTCGATCAATATCCAGACTAGCGCAAACATGGCAAGCTGCAGGAAGAAGGTGTACGTCAAGATAGATGAAGTAGCAGGCTGTCGTCCAAAGAGTGGCGAGAACGTGGCGATGCGGTCTTTGGGACTTTGGATGGTATACCACATGCAGAACATCTCAAGAAACGCCCATACTGCGAGTGAGAATGAGGTTGAGACAAAGAACCAGTGGTAATCGTAGCGGGGCGCTGCTTCGGCGAAGAGATAGACGAATGTTGATTCGTGGGCGACGTAGAAGGCTTGCATCCAGAAGGGCATAGGGCCTTGGCCTTCGCGGATGAGGAGTCGTATGGCGTATGTATACTGGAGAAAGCCGATTGCGAAGCATGCGGTGGTCGCGATCATGACCGGCGTGTTGTCGAACTGGAGTTTCTCCGCGATGCGTCCATAGTAGTCGATGTTCATGATGACCTAGGATAGAAGATGGCGATGCAGTTTTTCGATGTATCTCACAATGATTGATCTCGAGATGTTTATAATGATATCTATATATAATATTTATTGTATTAAAAACTAGGTAGCATACAGCTTTATATCAATACTAGCGTTCCAGAATACCGGGTCGCAAGATCAACTGCCGAAAACGGTGCAGTGTAACAACCCGAAAATCTTGATCTCGGCACGGTTAAGAACCCCGATAGCCCGTTATTCTTTAACTAGAACGCAAGAGGAGAAAAAGTGCGCCCTGTTAGGGGCTCATTCTCGTGTTTGTTGATGTCAGAGAATTCTGATTGGCGGGCCCGTATTCTCGGTACGCTTATTATACGATAATGAATCGGGGCGAGATGATCACTTGATGAGCGGCTTTTTAGCAGAGCGAGAGATGGAAATTATGCAGGATAGTAGAAACCTGTAAATAAGGCACTTCGTTAGTTTATCTAAGCCTGGCACTTCTCTAATTCTTTAACTATCAGCCAATTGAACGATCTCAGCCACTTTAACTCGCTTGACGACCCTGGTATACTGAAATCTGAAGTCAAGCATCGAACAATCACATCTCTGTACCTACGACCCATAGCCAAACCAACATTTCGCTTGGTAAGTTCAATAGCATCATTTCTCAAAAGAACATGAGGATAGACCTCGTCCCACAACGACCAGAAAGACTCTCTATCCTGAGCGCTTGCAGCATTCCACGCGCTAAGCGACATACCTTCTATCTGCTCCTCATCGAGAACTCGGCGCAGCTGGCTGATATAAGGCTCGAGCTCCTCTGACCATGTGATCGGCACGTCAGGTACCATGGTGTCAAAAAGTCTTCCGCGTGCTGCTCGGATAGACTTTGTAGCCGTGATCAACCGGCCGTTTAAATCCCGATCTTCCCAGAAGCCGAAATTGTATGCGAGCCAGGCCACGTCTCGCATTCCTATCGAAGCAGCCGGTTGTGAGAGAAGACCCATAGACTCAATCGGTCGCCATAGCCCGATCTCGAGAAGTAATAGGCCCAGAGAGTAGTACTCGTGTCTCTGCTTGTAGTATGAGTCTCGCTTATTATGACGTGCATACTCCCCCAGTTCGTAATTATCATCCGAGGGCGCTTCGGATATAAGCTTGTGAAAGATATAGGCTGGGTGCTGATAGATTGCTTCTCGTAATAAGTCGGTGTTCTCATGTTCTCCTCGGAGAACCACATATGACTCTTCCGACTGGGTAGTCGGTCTGGCTTTTCGCCTCAAAGGTCCAGACCGTCTTGAATCATTTGCATTACTTCGCCTGTCAGAATAATAACTTCGCTTGCCAGATCCACCTGATAAGCCATTCCACAGTGAAGGTGTAAAAACTCCCTGCACCGCTGTGAAAAGCCCTTGATTTGACTTTGTAGTTCGTCTCAAAGGCTGAGAACGTCTGCTCTCACCTCCCTTACTGCGGCTATCCGACCCCCGGGGTGATCTATCCCGCTTTGGCGGCGCAACAGCCTTTCCATCAGCAGAGTCGTCAGTCTCCCAATCTGAACCCATCCCGGCGGCCTTGCCAGTCTCTTTTTCATTTTTCCCCACAAAGTTTGTTTTGCGAGAAAATCTAAATCCCTTGAGATATGGTCGATCAACTCGATATGCTCCATCTGCGTCCTTGTCTTTAAAGAAGAGAATATTCTTTGACGATATATCTTTATGCATCCATCCGGCAGAGTGCATCTGAAAGATAGCCCTACAAATGGCCTGGGATAGTTGAAATCGATCGTCCAGTGTAGGAATCCGGCTATTTCCATTGCTCATCATCTCGTGCAGTGTCACTGGTTCCGCTACTGGGTCAACATCATCAGGCAGCTCGTGGATCATCGTTGGGCTTTCTGTGTCCATGAAAGAAATTCCTAGGCACCGCGGAGTACTAAAATCCTGAGACATCCTCGCTTGACCCAAGAGAGAAGCCAAGAGCCGAGTGTTCCGATGCTTGCTTCCCTGAGCGTCCGATCGAATTGTCTGATGCGTCTCTAGGAAAACACGCCTTTGATCCCACGTACCCAAGCGAGAGCCCTGCCCATCAGGCTGAATCTCATTTCGCGGGATAACCAAGACCTCATCTGCCTTGGGACTCTGACCGCTGATCTTTAGTGCCACAGACGCTGCGGATGAGATCCTTTTGTATTGATCCATACTGCCTGAAGAGACCAAACTTTCTCGACTCGTGCCCAAGGATCGATAAACCTCCAGACTATCTTTACTCGCAGAGGCGAGAAGCACTGCTAGAACGTCTCGGGTGATTGTGAAGCCAATTTCGCGAGGAAGGAGGCTGTATAGACTGTCATTGTAGTACTTCAACTGTTGTAACAGATCGTTGAACTTTTCTTTATCCATGATGGCCCATTTGAATCGCCCGATTCTGGAAATGTAAGACCTGGTGCTCTTCGAAGACGAATTGGCTTCTGAATCTGCCTTTTCGAAGGATGATAGCTTGACACCATATTTGTCGGATAAACAGTCCGTGTCATCGAAGACATCTCTAATACACGTCAAAGTCCGAACAACGACCTGGCAAAGGGCCTCGTTCTCAAGAAGTCGTCGATCCAGATTGCTGTTGTCAGGCCCAAGATCAGACTCTGATTTCCCATCGCTGGACAGTCCAGTGCCTTGCCCCCATTGGGCCAAACGACGTTCCTCGATAGCAAGCCTTGTTCCGAGGTGCGTTGCGGTCTTTTCGAGTTCCTTTGCTTCGATAAAAATCTTGTATGCGGAAATCGATTGCTTGAAAAGCTCAATGGCTAAGGGGACGACTCCAATAGCCAGGCCGGCCACCTCCATTATGTCTCAATTGGATGCTGACATGATATGAAAGAGCTAGGATTCTCGGGCGTGCGGGCAGCCGCTTTGAGGGGCTGACGTGATGCTGCAGGTCTGGTCACATGTTCATGCATAACCCTGGGCTGTTGCTAAGCTAGGTTTGTGACCAGCTTAAAAAACCGATTATCTACTTTTTAATTTACTTTCCTTACTATTAAATATCCTGAACTATGAGGCTAATAATACTAATCGTCCTCGTGATAATAAATCGGGTCAATCAGCTCAGTTAATGAGTGACATTGCAAAGGGTGTGAAAGTAAGCATAAGTCTCCTGGCAATTTAGATATTCCTATTATACAAAGCCCTTCATCCTGACTTCAGCCCCACTGTTCCAACCCCCCCTAGACTTGGCCTTTCTCTTTGCAGCGCCCGAAAAAGTGCATTCAACAGAGAACTACGACCCTATGAGCTGGAAAGGGAATCGAAATCCAACTCTTCAGTGCGACGTCGAACCAGTAGATTTGAAGAATAATCACCCAGCAGTTTGAAGCCCGAGAAAGATGGTTGCGGCTTGCAACCCTCGGGCAACTTCCAGTCGTACTTTAACAGCATATGGCACAAGAGAATCTTGATCTCGTTCGCAGCGAAGAAGCGTCCGGGACATGCATGATAACCATGTCCAAAGCCAAGATGCTCAGCGCTAGTGCTGACAAGATGCGCTTTCTTGTCGTCGCCCGTCTGACGCATCTTCACAAATCGATATGGATCGAACTGAAGTGCGTTGTCGTAAGTGTCGGAATCCCACATGTGCGACATATTCCCGATAATCTTGTCGCCTTTCTTGAGGATGTCGCCATTGGGAAGCGTAACATCGGCCGTCGCGACCCTCCTGAAAGCACCTAGAGCAAATGTTAGAGGGTGATAACGTGTTGGGGAGTGTGAACAGAACTTACCTAACAAGATTGGACGCATCCTTTGAGACTCTTTGACCACACTGTCCATCAACTTCAGGTTATACAGAGCTGCTTTGGTCATCCCGCCCTCGGCCCTCAAGACAGAAACGATCTCTTCCCGCAGCTCCTGCAATACATTGGGATACTGACTGAGATTGAGAAGTGTCTCGGCAAGTAAGTCAGACGTGGTATGATACGCCACGATTGAGACAGCAATCTGTTCCTTGGCGGGGTCATGCTTCTCGTACTCCCTCTCAAACCACTCAAGTGAGTCATCAAAGGGACATGGTTTCCCTTCAGCAAGTGCCTTTCGCTTGATAGCATTTCGGCGTTCGATATGGGGCTTGAGACACGCTCGCGCTTCGTTCAGCTTTGCTCGGATAGCCCAACATTGAGGAAGAAACCAGTGGATGTATGGTCGAAGCCATCGGGGGTATTCTCGTAGATGGCCTCCATAACCAAAAGCTAATAGTGTATACTCGCTTGAGGTCCTATTCCATTCTTCGTCCCGGCAGAGCTCTTCGCCCATGAAGATTCTGGAGGATACGCGGGATACGACGCGGATGAGGTCTGCCTGGGGTCGGATCGCGTGCCATTCTAGGCTTTGTCAGCCCTGTGATCATAACTGCAAGACGAGGCAATTACCTGCTGAATCCGTGAGACAGTCGCGGATTGCTAGAGATGATTCTTCAGAGACGGGACCAGTTATCCTGGCTAGAGGATCAAGGTCAATAAGTAGCCGAGAGAGAGGAGCTCACAAAACTAACTCAAAGCCTTTGTGATATACTTGTTGATGACGGTTGGCATTTTAGGATCGAATCCAAAAGGGCCGAAACCAGGAATGTACTGATGAGAGTCCTGTTTTGCATTAGCATCAAGCCATCGTTTTGAACACCAGCACTTGCATCTTTAGCCGGGGTCAGAAAGTCGAGCTGTCGGTTATTCTTCAATGCATCGACCCACGAGGGAGGAATAACTAGAACCTTGCCTATCTCGGTGTAAGCCCTGTATGGTTGATCTTTATAGGCTGTTCGTGAGTTGGCAAGGAGACTCTTGCTGTTGGCGAGGAACTCCTTGACCACCCGTCTATCGGTCAGTTCCAAAGACTTCTTGGGGATCAGAAATGGGTATTTTTCGTCTTGAATGAAGAAAGAGAAGTTGACGACTAAGATTGCGATAAGTGATATCACAGACAGAACCGCATATTGCGGATTCTGGAGTACGGTATCGATGTATGTCCACATCTTGGAGAACTGCCGATGGTGGGATGATGGATTCAGATCCTTCACGGCATTGATGCTATACTTATAACATCCACGAGGCATATATCAAAAGAAGGATCGACATATAATGCTCCTCTTCTGTACATTGACCCAGTCTCCATCTCCCCGGAGCTCTAAGACGCGAGCCCCGACGGGGGGCATAAAAATAACAGGGCCTCAATCCAGCATGTCAAAAACAAGTGGCTCAAATAACTTGGACCATTGCCTGGGACTCTTTGTCCATTATTTTGTCACCCCAGCTGGCGTCTCTCGAATTTCTGAGACCCCGAGAGCCCGAGTCCTTAACAAAATAGCACCACATCGACAATGCATAAACGAAATAACACATCATATCGGCTCAACCCCGTGAATATCTCCGTTTCAATGTAACACTAGGGTCGTATAGCCACGCACGAAGGGCAGTGCATGAGCCAATAGAATAATAGGTGTATACGATTATAACCGAGATTTTCGCCAAGCATTTCCTGTTTGGATTCGTATCAAAGCCCTGCGCCATACACTTACTCACGGGCCACGACAGCCAAGCATGGAGAGTCCATGGAAACTCCGCGGACGGAGAGCGGAATGAATTGAGGAGACACAGTCGAGTCATGCGATGATGAGGAGAATGGTTGTGAAACAGGAGGACAGTGGAGAGTGAGCGTCTGCTAAAGATGGCGGGAAAAGGTGTGAGAAGTGAGACAAAATTACAGTAGAAGATAAGCTTACTACAAGTCTCTGATTTCTGCATCAGTAGTAAAGCGCTACACTTTGAGACGAACTTTATCAACGTCAGTGCAAACTCTGAGCCGTCTCAAATGTATGATTAACTTCAATAACGCGAAAGTTAATCGACATCAGATCATCACGGGGATAATGTGATTGTGCCGCAGCACTGCAGCTCTAACCGTTTTAGTTGTGCCAAGGGTGATCGCCTACCCCCCATCGGCAGTTTCTTTTTCCCCAGTAGCGAGCGGTCTTTGCACCGTAATACGGGCCGTACCGAGTCGATAATCGGATTTCGGCACTGGAAGGAGGGTGTGAGGGCGGAATTGATGCGCGAAGGACGGTTACGCAAGATTGACCAAGTCACCGGCTATTTTCAACGGCGCATCGCCGGTCATGCAATTGCTTCTCAATTTGGCGATAGTAAACCTTTTGTACTGGTTGGAAGTGTCAAGGCGGATCACGTGTCGGTTAGCACTCACGAATAGAGCTCCAATTGCATTGGGCTTATGAAATGACACTATTGCAGAACTATTTACATAGGCGCTGATTACTCTCAGATATGGTTGCCAAAATAGGTTCTGGAACTCAATAGCCCAGCCACTTGGCTGGTTGTGGCTTGTTCTAGACCTTGAATTGTCTTATCAAAGGCATGTGCACCCGTAGTTTGCTCGATACTTAATTGTTGACTACGGCATCACATCTCCTCAACAATCTCCCTTGAAAGAAATCTTTATTGCCGTTGAACTATGTCTACCGCCACTACTTCCACGAGTCCTACCGACGTTGGACAAGCTCTGATCAATGCACTGAATAGCCCAACAGGCAATCTGACTAGATTACTACTTTTGGCTGATGAGGATGGGAATATCACAGGCAAAAAGGGCTCTCTTTTTATTCTTCAGTCTAATGGCTACCTCGGTACTTCTTACTCTCGTTTCCTAGTAGCACTTCTTCAACTGACCTCATGCTGTCAGATCTGAGGGCGTCCCTCGTCGCCAGCCAGAACTTCCCCTTAGATGCGCCTTCCTTTGAGACTCTGTATCCCAATTCCTCTTTGCAGTCATTGAATAACTTCGATCCCCTTCTCTACAAGGTACGCACATGCTGTAGAGTCTTTACGTGTTTGCTTACCTATCGCGAAGGAAACAGAAACTGCGATTCTGGACTTTTGGAACGCCTGCAGCGACTTCAACCAATTTGCGCTATCGAGCTTTTGTAAGTCATAGACAGCGCATTGCGAAAATAGAACTGCGATAAGGCTGACAGACTTGCAGGGACCATATTCATCGAAACGCAAATGGTTTGCCAAGCTCTCATCGATCAGCTCACAGGCGCGGGAGAGTCCAGTTTGCAGGGAGTCATAAACACATTGACTAGTCAGACATACTCCGAGCCAGGCTCCGAGAATGACCCCGAGTTCAAAAGTCTTGCTCAAAGCGCCAGCGAAATGCTACTGAATCTCAGCCAGGTAGTGAACCAGAGAACAAACAGTATTCAGGCTTTAGCAGGCACCATCTCGGCTGTAAGTGGTCCTATATGACTGATTGAGAGATTATAAATGAGGCTGATTCATCGTAGCAAGGAAGCAAGATTCAGGCGACCAAGACAGAAATCGATGCCGTCGTGGAGAAGTTCGGTTTGAACGATGGTGACCATTTCATCTCTACGCTTGATGAGACAACTCCCATGAATCTAATAGTCCTCAATAATCACTTCGAAGCAGCTCTGGCTGCGAAGGCAGATTGGGTAAGTCCTCGTTACCGGATGCAGCAAGTGCTCAGCCTTTTGGCAGATACATGCCACAGTTGATGGGAACTGCACTGACGGTTGGTTGCGCAGGATCACGAGATGATGGAATCTAGTACCACGATTTCTTATATCTGGATGCCTGTTGCTGGCTGGATTTCAGGATCAAACGCTATCGTTGAGAAGCAGAGAGATGCAAGATTGGCATGGGATAATTACCAAGCACACATCGCGAAAAAGAGCACTGACGCCAACAAGACAGCCTACGCTCTTGTTGGTGCAGTGAACTTGCTTTCTTTCCAGAGTGGAGCCCTGTGTGATAAGCTACAGAGTGTCGAGAGGGCGTTGGGAGAGATTCAGTCTACCTTTGCAGCGATTGGTAGCAACCTGGGACAGGTTGCAAAGATGATGGCTGCTGCGGATGGAACTGTCAGAACATCTCTGATTGCGAACCAGCAGGCGATACAAGCGGGAATCGCCAACGCTGTGAAAGAGTTTCAGAATACTTTGTCTGCGGTTAATTCACTTGTCACGATTGACTCGAATTTCCAGACTACTGGAATCACCGCGGACATAAACGCGCCCAGCGTCTTTCCAGAAAATTCCTAGGGGTTACATAATGAGAGCAGGGAATACCAGAGATAAAATTTGCAAGAGTGAAATGTTCAAGATGAGATACTGTAATGTGATGCAGTTATTCAGGCTAAGCTCAGACTCGTATCACGGATCCCAGTCCAGCAATGGATAGGATCACTGACCTCAAGCGCAACAGTTCCCAATATACTCAATCTGTGCCGCAAAGCCCCTGGCTTCATCCCACATACCATCCATCCGCCCCCACTGCGCATCAAACGCCGTAACAACCATCAACGCCTCCCGCTGCAGGGTGCGATTATGAATTGTTTCCCCATCACGCATGGCTAGTATAGACTGTGCTACTGAAACGTAACCACTCCTGTTAATTCCATTGTACGCACTGTTCATTTCGATGATGGGGCTCCTCAGCACTGCGATGTCCCAAAGTTCTAGTCCTCAATGCGTATATCTCATGAGCGAGTTTTGTCTGTCTCGGCGCCCTCCTACCATAGGAAGCGAGTCTATCGGCTAAACGTCCCAGTTCTTCCTTGGAGACGTCGAAGCGTTGGGACAGATCGGGGAATTGACTTACGTGATGGAGAGATGTACGCAGGGACTCTTTTAAACCATATGTAATCTTCATATTTGCGGGGATAAAAGCTTGTTCTCTCAATAGTTCGCGTTCTCGATTTGACAGTTGCTGAAATGTGTTGTAGGAGAAATGGCTAGAGAAATGAGAGTACCGGGTGGATGGTCAGAAATTTATAGGCGTTGACGTTGACTTGAGCCCTTTTCACTTTCGTAACCTCACAGCGAAGAGCTGCTAGATCTTTGTTTTTGAGCAACCGCCGTAGAGAACAAAGGCTCACAAAAACGAAGCATTCTCAAGACTGAATATAGATAAAGATGGGAACAAAATGAAACACTGGCAATTGGTCCTTTTCAGACAGTCATTCAATGATCTAGCCATAACGTGATAAAATGATTGTTGAAAGCCATTTACCGTGTTTTAGATGGCAAGTTTCCTTGTCTTACTCACCTTGATTACCGATATGTACGTTGAGACTGGACTTGCAGGGGTGAAAATGTCAGTGGAGACTTGTCAGGGCGGGGCAAACCAGGAGGAGAGAAATCATGACATCTTCACCGACCTCACCATGGATGTTCAACCTTTTGCTCTCTTTCCTTACGAGCCCCTAAAATCCGACGAGTTACGCTTATTGCACGTAGAACCTGGCAACACCGGCTTGATACGCGTCGAACTCAGAACCGTTAAATCCCGCACGTTGCAAAGATTCTGGGCTCTGTCTTACGTTTGGGGTGCAAGAGAAAACCCCGCCACCATCCTTCTGAATGATCAGCCATTCAGCATCACAAGAAACTTGTACAATGCTCTTTATCAGTATCGCCGTCATGTTTTGCAGGGCTACGACAGTGAAAAGGCAATGCTCTGGGTAGACGCCATTTGCATCAACCAGAATGACCAGACTGAAAAGTCAATTCAAGTTCCCCGCATGTCAGAGATCTACGGCCAATGTGAGCGTGTGTTGGCGTGGTTGGGCCCGGTTGATAATGATGAGGAAAGCCATGTTTGCAGATTGGCCGAGAAGCTGAAGCACTTCCAGTCACCTGCAGATTCAGCCAGTCAAGACCTGTCTGAAGATGACCGAATCACAGCATTCATGAAGTCCGGACGTTTTGCTGAGACAGCCGCAATTGAAGTCGAGTCTGTGCGGAAGGCTTTAAGATCCATTGGTCATCGCCCGTGGTTCCGAAGGATCTGGATTCTTCAAGAAGCTGTCCTAGCAAAGAGACAGCCGATCTTGCTATGCGGAGCTCATGAGCTGGGGTACGAGATCTTCTTCAAGACTTGGGTCTTGATGTTGAATCCATCGGAGGATGGACAGCTGCTCTACTCGTTCATGGCGGAGAACCCGGTCAGGTTCAAAGCCATTGAGCTGGTGTACAAGAACATTCTACAAGCCAGAAGCGAAAACGCCCCAGAAGAAGCAAAAGACACCGCGAGTCAGGAAAAGCAGTGCGCTCTAGACATCGTGAAGTTGCTCAATGAGACGACAGAACTGGAAGCTACGGTGGCTCATGATCGTTTGTACGCACTCATTGGCCTATTGGATTGTGATCCTCTACCTTCAGCACTTCAGCCGGACTACACACAGTCTTTCGAGGAACTCTGCTACAAATTTACAATGTTCGTTCTTGAGAAAACTCAAGATATCCGCATCTTGAACCTGGGAACTGTCGGGAACCTCCAAACCGTTCCCTCGTGGACACCAGATCCCCGAAATAGCTGGACAGCAAGGTCCAATTTAACTCCCAGTCCTGGGAAGTGCTTCAATGTTTCTGAGGATGGTAGGACTCTCACCATGCCAGCTATCGCCCTTGGCCAATGTGTGTCTGTCTGCAAGCCTATCACTCCTGATCCCGATACTGGTGCCGTATCGCCGGCGGCGTTTCTGCAATTTGATGAGGCTGTGGTCAAAGTTGCAGCAGCTATAAGAAGAGTTGCTCGCATGGAAGTCATGACCGAGTGGTTCAAGTTTCATCTGTCAGACATATACACCGAAGAGCGGTTGACTCAAAATCCCATCATCGTGCAGAGAGTCATGATGGCTTATATGTGCATGATCCATGGTCAACCACTGTCCGCACTGGGGACAAGATTTGGAACAGAAAAACAGTTGCAAGGCGCATATGGAATGGTCACAGACCCAATTTTTCAACAGAGTTTGGTTGGGTGTAGTAACTTTGTGCTACAAGATGGAACAGTGGGACAGTTACTTCACGGTGACGCAGTAGCAGCTGTTGAGGATGCAATTTGCGCTTTTCCGGGTCTATCAACTCTTTTTCTCATACGGAGAAGTGACGATGGAAAATGTAAGATTGTTGGGCAGGTTTCAAAGTGGGAGAATATTGGAGCAAGTTTACCTGCGGATCAGCTTGAGAGCTACCGTCGGTCTTTTGAAGCTGCACATTTGGGAAGAGACGTCGATAGTGTCGTTAGAATGGTAAGTATTGTGTAGGCAAAGAGCTGTAGTAGGTAGATCTCCGGGAATGATAATATCATATGGTCATCAGAACGGATACATGCTGTGTGCAGTGATTAGTGAAACATGTGTAATTTGACACAAGTCTCAGATTCCATAGTGCCATGCAGCTGGGATTATATGGTCATGTTTGCGAAAGACTACTTGGCAAATTCGTTCAACTCAACTAGTCTCACTACTACTCTTTCTCTCTTTCCTCCTGCTTTCCGAAGAGATAAGCCGTGTGGTTCATGAAGCTCCTAAAAGGAGTATTTCCAACATGAGGGACAAGATCATCTCAAGCCTTCTGACGCCATGACCAGGCTGCACTCGCGTTATGCAACCAATACCAAACAGCCATTCGAGTACTATGGTACTACAAGAGCTCGACTCCTGCAAGCGATTGGAGATAGTCGAGTTTAAACCAATAGTGTACGATAGGAACCGAAGTTACACGAGTTTCTCATTGAGGCTTTTTTGCGAAGAATCATCAAGCTGAAAACAACAAGAACAAGTAAGGAGGGTTGTATAACACCTGCCCAGCCCAAACAGTCGCTAGAAATCTTTGAACACCAGCACAAATCACACCATACTATTTCATACAAACGTCTATTCCTGCATTCCGGAGTCTCCTTCTGCCATGATTGAGACAGCTGGGGCAAGCTCATCTACCACTACTGTCCAGTGCAAGGAGACGGTTACTTGGAAATAACTGATGAGTGTCACTATACTCCTCTCCATGTAGACAGCATGCAGGGGTCTTGCGGAATTGTCTCTGAGCTGATCAGTGCTGGCGCAGATTGCGATGCTAGATGGCGAAACGATCATGCTGACCCTGACTGTCCAGATGCCCCTGGATGGACACCATTGCATGTCGCCTGCTTCCATGATCAAGACGAAATCGTTAGTCTTCTGTTACCAGAGATACCATTACCAGTGGTCGAGGTTGATGCCGAAGCAGAGAATCGGAGAACTCCCTTGCACGCTACAAGCCTAGTAGGGAGTGAGCGTGTCGTCAAGTTGCTACTTGAAAGAAGAGCAGATATAAATGCTACAGACGATGAAGGAAGCACTCAATTGCATCTCGCTAGTGGTTACGGCTCGGGGTGGAGAAAACGGACACCAGAACGGAATCTGATAAAACCTGATCGCGACTCTTTCGAAGATTCAGAATCCGTGAAACGCTGTTGGGACTCCTCGCCCAGACAATATGTATCCGTCATTGAGCTTCTGATGCGATATGGAGCTCATCCAACCATAATCGCTGAGTACGGCTGCACAGTTCTGCACAATGCAGCGATAGCTGTGCACAAAGGAAATGCTGAAAAACTCCTCGACTTGATGCGACCAGATACTCTTTGTTGGAGAGACTGGAAGCAAAGCCCAATTTATTCTGCGCTTCTGGGTGAGCATCCGCTCGCTGCCATGGAATCGCTGCTCGCCACAGGAAGTCAAGGAAGCGCCTTTTTGGAAGAACGGTGGAAAGCTTCAAGTCATCGGAATGGCGGCTAAAATGATTAAGCCCTTTGATATTCTGGGTTTACTATTTTGTGAGATGCCAAGCGAGTGCGAAATTGTAGTCACTGGACCTGACAATTGGGGTCCAATCCAGTGGGCGGCACACGAAAGACTTCCAAATGTCTTGTCCAAACTTATCGATGACTCTGTTCGTGCTGAAGACATCGGTAGGATGGTCCATGAGGCATTGCTGACAACGTCCAAGTCAATAACCCATCAAGAACTCGAGCACGAGCCATCTTGCGAACTCTTTGTCCAAGTCATCTGGATTCTTATCACGAACTCTCAACGAACGCCCAAGAACATGGGAGCAGTCAGAGGTGCCTAGAACGTCGTGCGGAATGGGTCGACTAGTCGGGCGGGCGCAACACTATCTAACATTGCAGGGTCTTGTGATATGTCGCGAAAACGAGCATCTTATCTTCGAGATCAACAAAAAAACAAAACAAATTATTTCGTCTCGATAAAGAGTTAAGTCCACCCAAAGACAATTGCAAGCTCAAAGCATAAATTCAAATGATCCCGAACCTCGGGAAACAGGAGAAAGACACGATAGGCAATGCGGAAAGGAGTTAGGAGTCGAGGCAAGCAAAGCGGTAAAAAGTCCTACCATCTCGGGTACTTTACAGGACATTCTCAAGGATTCCCCTTTTGCACAGATATCTCAAACGCACAGAGACGAAGTCGATTACATACCTCCCGTACCTGGACCAAATACCAGGCGGATAGTCCAAGCGGCCGAGGCCACAGTTATAGCATTCTTCAAAGCGAAAGGGGAATCAGGTAGAATTAGAAGAAATCAACCGATAAAGGAAGTTGTTTAAGATCCAAGACCTACAGAAGTAGTGGGGACGGCAGTCAGGAATCTGCTTGGCATGACTCAAAGAGGATCAATGCATTTCAACAGCAATCTATACGCCAAAGAGAACCTCAAACTCACATGGGTTCATTTACCTTCTACCAAGGTAGGCAACAGTGCAAATCTGACTGGATAGGCCGCTGACTCGAGATAGATGGTTTGGATAAATGTCGGTGTCCTAATTGCATTTTCAGAGCTAAACGTAGAACATATGGGCAGAAGTCATACTAACATTATTTCCCAGGATCCTCTCACCACAATCATGTCACATGAACGTTATCGTACTCGCGACTACTACAAAGTCAGGTCTTTCTTCCGAGATAGCTGGGTTGAAACCCTGACAAAGAATCTCGTTCACGAATGATGAGGCCCCGGTCTGTGATCAGACCGACGGAGAAGTCAACGGACCTCCAGTTAAAAGAAGAAGAGACAACAGAATCTACTACACTCACAGAAACGGAAAAAACGGAAGATGGAAGTCGGGGATCGGAAGCTGCGGAGAGCGAGACCGGTCTCGCCGACTCGAAGACAGAGAATCAGAAGATCTACAATGACTGGGACTGCAATTCTGACCAGCTTCCAAAGAAGTCTCACGAATTCGTGTCTGCATCTACCATCTATGTTTGTTGAACATCTGTCTAGGTTTCTAGAGACTAATAACCTCTTCTAGATGCCATACCTATCCTATTTTACTTATTGTAGACATTGGGATTCGAGACTACTCTCACACGACTGGGATCTAAAACAAGGACATGATCATTACGAAGAGCTGTTGGATACGTACAAGGGGAAGGATGAACAACAACACGGTTCGCCAACTCTTGATGAACGGTACTACCAATTCGCTGGAGAAGACAACGAAGCCATAAACGACCAGAGCTGTAGCAATGAGAGCCAGATTGTGAGCAAGTATCTCAGAGAGAATGAGAGAGCAGGGGATATGGGCATTGAGAGAGAGCCTAATCAGCGGACAGTTGTACGTGTTAACCAAGTCTGGATCTGGGCTTTTTCAACAAGTAGGTTAAATATGGCCTCGAACAAGTCTTGAGCTAACGGAACCCCAAAGACTGTGTCATTACAGCTACCTCATCACCATTAGGTGGCAGCCCTGATTTACTTGTCGAAGAGATCCTGAATTCTCTAAGCAAACAGGGAGAATACGGCGGTAGTGGAGCACAGCCTGCGACCGCGTCTGAACTAGTACCAGCGATAATCATCATTGCATCGGCTCGTACGAGAGAAGATCCAACGATGGCGAGCGTATCTCCGTTGGACAAACCTTGTCTCACTATATCAACAGAATTGTGAGTCGTTAGCTAAACACTGCATATCAAAGATTGACGAGGTTTTAGGGCAGGAAGGAAACCACTCCATTCGATGACTTCCGTACATGGTCGCCAAACGAACATCAACAGAAGAAAACCCCAAACGACAAAGGGAAACAATCTTTTCAGGTTGAAAGCTTGATTGGAGGGCCGAGCCTATCAACTACCATAGAAACCAAAACAACGCAGACGGCCAGGCAGACTCACAACCACGGCCATGATTCAGTGCCGCGATCGTCGATTACGTCAAACTCTCCAACGCTGTTAGATGCTGAGTAGAGCTAGCCGGGATTTGGGGATTCTATCTTCACACTAG
Organism: Fusarium sp. NRRL 25303; assembly: GCA_013396255.1. Taxonomy (NCBI): domain Eukaryota; kingdom Fungi; phylum Ascomycota; class Sordariomycetes; order Hypocreales; family Nectriaceae; genus Fusarium; species Fusarium sp. NRRL 25303. Next base: position 3,954 of record JAAOAY010000441.1, on the reverse strand, counting down.
TACCTCTGAACAACTGTCATGAGTCATACGGTAGTACGTTTTATCGGCTAGGTTGGAGGGGCAGCCAACATCGGCAAGAAGAATATCTCTCCCGATCCTAGCCGGCTGTGAAGGTTGTAGCGCTGAAATCCATGGAAACTCATGGAAGCAATACTGTAGCCATTGAAGGATCGCTGTTACTGCCTCCTACAAAGCCTCCTCCGTACTAGGCGATCCTCTGTACTAGGGTAACCATGACAGTACCCCCCAGATCCAACCTGTCTACTTCTTGTTAAGGATTTTTTGGTGTCGATAGGACCACTTTCTTAACAATTTTATGCCAAGAAAGTGTGATGATAAAGGAAGGTGAACGCAGTATTCAAGGTTAACGGTGACGTATGCTACAGGGTATTCTAGTGGCATGTCTCAGATGCAACCGTGCGTAATTCCTTAGCGAAGTGCTGTCAATCGCGATAAGATCGCAACCCTGGCAAGGATTGGATTTCCGCTAGCGGAACTAGGCTTCACATCAGCGGGGCAACGTCGGACCTTATGCACTCCAGTAACCAGGAACGTCCTCTTGTTGATGAAAACGGCCGACAGGTAAAAGGCAATTGGTGGTCAAAATACCGACGAACAACATTTGCTCAGACTGAATGCGTATTGAATGTAATAGACAAGTGCTACTTTGGTAGATCTCTTCCAGCGAGGAAAAAGTGTTGGTTTATTTCGGCTAGAGAGACGCATTGACGTTTGGGCCGATCCAACACAATAACAAGATCAAGTCTTGATCACGCGTAAAGCGGTTGGGAAAGGGCAGCCTCATAGATAATCTTACTTAAATAGGCTATTGATCAACTAACGGAGATCCACAGGGCTTGTTCCATTTTCCTAGGGACGGTCAATTTCTGTTGTAGTGTCATCCATACAATAAGAAAGCCAAGATAAGATGGCAAAACAGAACTCTTCTGTGGTGACTCCCCAACCCTTGATCTCCTCCTTTCCATCATGTTTTTGAGTAAGATTCGTAGTAGTGACTTGTTGCCTCCTATATTACCTGGCCATATACGTGAGTTCTTTGCATAGCTATCGCGACAATTCTAACTGACCGTCGCCCAATCGAGCTAACTAGCCAGTGGAAAATGACAAGGGCTTAGTGAAGGAGGGTCATCGAACGACTAAGCAAGGATTGGCTGTCTTTTCAGGCCGAGTGACCGACGCAGATCTCAACGTCAATGACCATGGAACCCAGAAGAGCCGAGCCGTTTCGGCGACTGGGATACCAAACTTTCTAACACTGAGCTTGCCATATCCGGCTATACTCATGTACGTACATCTCTAATTGAGTACTGCTTCTACTGAGGCTGATGCAGCTGAAAGCTAACCTTGTCAATAAAGTGCCTTGCAGTCAGTCTCTTCTATTATTCTCCGAACGTCTTTAAGCTAGACAAAATCGGCTATAGAGATATTCGATCTGCCACGGCAACGCAGTTACTTCTACCGATATGGCTTTGACCAAGACCCCAACCTCCCTCTTATGACGCCGTGAGGAATGGAGGGTGAGACATTCAGGTCTCGACTTGGTGCTACCTGAAAATCATGGATGGCTGGCTGCCTGATCAACCCCTGTCTGCCTACGCGAAGCGACAGAGCTCTGACAGGAACCTTAATCCTTTTCACACCACACGGAAAACGGTAAGATTTACCCGTGTTGCTCTGTAAGTCGTAGATCCATGTTCGCTTCTTCTTGTTTCATCCTGGCTGCAAGACAGCCTTCGCCAATCCGACCACTAGCGGATCAGATGATCTACAATTACACCCGCACCCAATGATGTAAAGACAATTACTAAAACTGGGCCTCTCACATCAGACCAATGGTGGTTTTGCTGCCGGGAAATAGTACCGGGCATCCCCCTCGACCTTGGCAATGGATTTGGCTTCCCTTTTTGGATGGGAGGAGACTTGGCTATCCTGGCGAAAGTTGAGCGAGCTGCTCGAAAAATTATGCTTCAGCAACCAGGGTGCTCAGCCTTGCGAATCGTATCATATTTTAAGCGCCCGTGGCTCAATACAGATGTGACAGTTGGTGATGAAAATGCTGAGCATTTGCGATACAGAGATTTATTGTCTTCCGAGCTTTTAAAGGAAGCGGTTTCTCCTCTGGCATAGGTAAAGAATCTTTTAACGCAATCAGGCATATCTATTTCTCTTAGCATCTTCACAAATTCGTTGCAAGTGCTATCTTAACAAACAAACATGGAACATCATAGCCTTGAACTGCAAATTACTTGCCACAGGGCCATTGAGACCCCTCAAGATGCCGCATACGTCCTGCATAAATGCCTCATTGGAGAACTACGACTCGTCTCTCGGGGACCTACCAATGAAGAAGCACGCCAGCTTATCGAGAACCAAGCAGTCTTTGTCTATCCCTTCAGCTGGATAGATGAGACGCCTCAGCCAGGTTTTAATGGCCTAGTCTCTTCACCAATACTCACCAGTAATGGTTATCGTTCGAATTTGTGGCGATCATGCGTCGCATTAATGCACAAAGGCCAGCCTTACCACATTGAGGTGATCTTTCGGACACAGCCATTCATTTACTAGTATCAATCACAAAGAAAAAAACAGCTTGCGGGATGACAGAGGGCATTGGGCGTTTCTTTTGTTGATTTGGGATCAGGCTACAAAGGCTTAATGGATTTGAAGCGATAAAAGAGGGACAACCTGCAAAGGACTTTTGGGTTTATTCGTCGTGTGTTTTCAGTAACATGAGACTTTTATTCGATCTTTACTTATCACACAATTAACTTCATAACCCCTGTCTTGAGTGTGGCAGTCTGATCGGAGGGTTTCAGTGATGATCCTTGTAGACCACGATGTGACACTCTTCGCTTGGAAACCGCTGACACATCGCAACACCCTGTGCACATTACCGACTGATCTTCCTGTTAGGCTCGGTCATTCCGCCACTTGAGCCAACAGAAATAGCGGTCTACAGGCTTAAGAACTGATACGAGGAGATCGCCTGAGGAGCTCGCCTTCCATTCGTCAAGACAGAGTTCGAAGGCTTTAGGCTTCAGCCAAGGGCGTTAAGCTATCACATTATGTGCGGGGCAAGAAGGGGCAAACAACTTTAAGTTAACTTGAAAAGGTTAGTCAAGATATTGATGGAACAGCTGATCTACTTTATCGACGCTAACCGGCAACTTTGCCCCGTATGGAGGGAGCGTTGGAGTCAAGTGTGACCATTCGTGACGGACCGCCAATTTGACGTAACTTGGATTCGCCAGGGAGGAGGCAGAAAAGATAGCCATTGGGCCATGGAAAGTACAGACGTGATTTCTAGGAGCATTCCTTGCAGACTTCAGCAACCCGGCCTGTGGATCTTACTACCTATAAACTCTGGCAACGGTGATTGTGGGGTTGCAGTACAGGATCGGGATAAGGCAGAATCTGAAACATGCATCCACAAATGAGCTCTCTCAAGGTGTAAATGTATCACTGCTCGATGCTGAGTGGAGCTAGCTTTGATTGAATTTCACGTGATTCTTGCTCGACATAGCCAATTGGCCTAGAGCTACTAAAGCCGTAGTCACGAGATGTGATAGTTTGCATTGTACAGAGGATAGGTCGTAAAGTTCTTGCTCAGAAGAACTTACGCCATAACTACGGACCCTTGTCGGGTACTTCGAGGTATAAGAGCTTCAGGTTATTATAAAAGGAACCTTCTATTGAAGGCCTATAGCTATAGGGGTTTAAGTAACTGACTAAGTATTTATTGCTTATTAAAACCCCTATAATAAGATTATAATCAGCACCTGGCTTCTCGCTTAATGTATTTAATATATTCTGTAATAATTAGGTCTACTAGCTATAGTTCTTTCAGGCAAGGACTTTATAGCCAAACCTCTATAAGTATAATGAATAACTAAAGTTTATATCAGCTAGCAATCTAACTCGCAAGAGTAACAT
>JAAOAY010000438.1:0-28709 GCA_013396255.1 Fusarium sp. NRRL 25303 | reverse complement strand
CCCCTCCCCACCACACCACACCACACCGTACCCACCCATGCCCACGTTGCTTTTGAGGTTGTTTGTTTGCGGAAGGATCATCATCCAGCGACGTAAAAAAGTTCTAAACGACACACGGAGGACTGGCAAGCGACAGTTCAGGGTGCAGCGGCTTCAAGCAGCTCGACATCCGCCAGCATGAGGGAGGATGAGGCTGTCGAGACCCTCGTCAGCTGCGGAACTTGGCAACCTGAACAGCTAGATCGACAGCGCTAGACTCTGGATTGTAGCCGCACTCCTCTTGTCAGGCCGTTGAAACAAGCCCCTCTGGCTTCTGCAAGTCCACATATCTTTCTCGACGCTAACAAGCTCCAGCCCAAAGGCCCTAGTCCGGCCACAAGCGCTCCTCACCGTAGATCTAGGGGTTAAATCCGGCTTGATACCATTCGCTAGCCCGAGTTTTTGGAACTGCGAGGAGGTTGCGGAACAGCAACTCCCCTTGCCCCGGCAGACCAGGTCTCCATCGGAGGCATGGGACATACAGCAGCTTGCAGGTACAGTGTAAGATTGGTCTGCAGAAGTTTGCTCTTGTCACTTCTCCCTTGTCTTTTTTGTCGGCTCACTGGTAGGCTGGTCCTGGCGTAGGTAGTACGCTATCGACCGATGGCCCAGCCAAGGAAGGTCTCTATCCGTTGGGGACTTGGGAAGAAAATCCTTTTCAATCATGAAATTATCCGCTTGAGATGGTTCGTGACCAATGAAGGACCTTGTCCCACCTGCCTACATGGGCTACCAGGCTGCACAGACTGGGAAGAGGGGCATTATATTCGCTGATCTACGAGGGGAGTTTATGCAAATCAGAATCACATTCACATTAATAACATAACTGGCCCTCATCCGAAGCTGTCCATAGTTGGAATGCTCTTGCAAGGCTGAAAAGAAGGACGTGGCATTGGACGATTCGGTTTGTCTGGGTGCACCCCATTAATGACCTAAGACCAGACGCCACTGTCACCTCTCCAGTGGGAATGACACAATGGCTTCGGTTTCTTTGTTAACGGACCCTGCAAAATACAGAGACAGACCCAGCTTTTCTTTCTTGTGCTCCTGGTGCCTGCCGATGAACCCGACACTCTCCCGCTCTCCCACCTCCCAGGAGCAGCAGCACCAGGGCGTGAAGTAAGGCGAGGTGTGGCTCAAATGCACCCGACAGATGAGAATCCTGGCGGACGCAATCTTCCTTGAGCTCAAGTCAAAAATTCGGCGGCACAATCGGCTGCCGACTGGAAGCCCCCCATATAGACCAACCAGTCCGCTGTCTGACACATTGGGGGAACCCAACCTGCGGTTCTTCATGATATTCATGGATGCTCCATTATCCGGGTTCCTGGATCTAGAAGAATTCTAGCGGATCCGATCATCATGTATTCTTCTCAGTCGCCAAGTTTTACCGCCGAATTTATCAAAGAAGAACCCGGAAAGCCAGTCCCCCAGAAGCCCGTCCGAAGAAGGGGCCTGAATGATCAGATAAAATGGGTGAAGGCGTGGATGTCAAAGTTACCTCAAGGGGATGAGGATTGGGACAACAACAAACCTTCGACGCTAGAGGACATTCTCCGTCTGCGTGATCGTTTGACCATCTCTCACGTTGAGTCGCGTCGGGACATGGACTGGCTAACTCTTCTCGAGACCTATGCCGCTGCTTCCAAAGACTTTGAGGGACGAGAAACTCAGCTTCACTGCATGGTAATGGTCGCAGCCTGTCACGTGGCTCATGATCAAGGCCGTACCATAAACGAGGTTATGGATGCCATGGCTAAATGCGTTACTGGAGGCAGTGATACTCTTAGATCCAAGCGATTTGCACTACCCAAGTGTGTACAGATTGGCGATGAACTTGCTAAAGTACTGGGACCACGGGCGTATGAGCTCCCATTGAGAGGTAGGCTGTCTTGAGCTCCCGCTCGATTTATCCGATACAAGATTCTTTGTTCTCACGACGTACAAACCAGTAAACTCGTATTTTACTTTTGGCCAGCACTTTACCGTCGAATGCTTCCCGATACTGCGCAGAGAGTCTGCTTTTGCGCATCGTCCAAACAACAAACTGCCCTCAGACTTACTCCGAATTCCAAATCTCGTCTATGAACTCTGTGACGGGAAGGTTAGGTAGGTGACGGTGTCACGTCACTCCTGTGTCGATTTCTGGACTCACAATCGGCAGTCTACAACAAATCGAAAAGGCCCTAGAGCCAGGCGGTGCGAAGGCCAAGGCGAGATCGAAGTCACAGACGAAGTCGAAGGCGAGGTCGACGGGAAGCCCAGACAGCACCTGGAGTGTCGTTTCGAGCGCGGACACGGAACATGATATGATACATATCATGAAATAGAACTTGTGGTTTGTCGGAAAGTCTATATGGGTTCTAGATGGAGAGGGATGTAGAGGAACCTTATGTGTCCTCCTTGAGCTTTGAGCCCCGTTTCCCGGAGATGAAGGGCAGATGCTGGTTCCCACGTCTCCTTCTGCGAAGACCGTTTGTCTCTGGAAACGAGCTCAACATCGTATTTTGTGTTTCCGAGGGCCACGACAACTGCAGTATACCCTTTTAGCAATGTCGAAGTGTTGCCTTTTTCGAGACGAAAAGCCTGGGGGCTAATCTCAGGCATTTTGAGATCTTTAATGACCATTCCGAACCCTCTGGCCCACGATTTGAGATCCTCTTCCTGCAAAGCATTAACATGTGATGAAACCAGGGGTTTGAGTTACTCCATGAAAAAGAATAACGGAAAGGCGAATATTACCAGATCTTGTAACAAAGCCTCACACAGTAGTCCACATGACTTGGGTAAGCCATAAGTCAATAACCCTTCTTTCTTTTCAACAGGAAAGAGAGTCAAAACTTCTGTCGTTGCGTCTTGTTGTAGAGCCTGCACACGGGGGCTTAGAGGCATCAGCCTATACAAAGGAGTTGTCATGCTTGGGTACTTTCATTGCATAAGTTGTGTGCCGCCAAGGAGAGTTAGAAGATAGCCGGGACCTACAGAAAAAGGCACAGTCAACCTGGACTACCTTAACAATTACTGCATCCGTACACGACACGTTAGGCAGCTACCTTGAGAAATAAACCGGGGTGCCTCAGGCTTCACGGCAGATCAGATCGTCCGCCGGGGATTCAGGATGGATGCTGTGGTGATCCCCTATCCGATGACAACCTGGCTATATGGGCGTCGGGAAAAGAGAGAACTCGTATCGTGGATTTTTCTCACCCAAGTATGTACTTTCATGCTTCTTGGCAGCCTGGGAACCCTCAACGGCGGCAATGCTTGTTCTGCGAGACAATTACTGGCCTTTGCTATACCCACGCCAGGCTTGCCGAGAGAGAAGAAGAGCCCCAGCCCAACCGTTGCAGGACGGATCTTTTCTTCCACCAGCACGCGATGGCTGCATTGTTTCCGCTACTCAAGTAAATGAGATAGAACTAGTGATGCAGAATTTTCTTGGTTGAGTCTGAAATGCATCATTTAAAAGGCTGCAAGCCTGGAATTAGTCTGCAGACAAGTGAGACGAGAAGCTAGTCAATGAGGCGTGAGCAAGTTTCCCCCTCGTCATGCCTCTTACAACCTTTCTGGAATATCGTTGCGGCCTAGATCTACGATGCTTGAAGATCATCTTGGTCAGGTTCTAGAAGACAACGTTTTGCGTATCTAGCCTTGCCTCATTTGTCTTTAGCTCTCCAACCTCGCTGCCTTCAAGTTTTGCAGAATATCGCCATTCAGTTCCTTTCAGTTGAGATGAGCCTCTGGAGAAATCAGACTCGCAAGCTTATCCAAGTCCGTTAAGTTTATAACTTTGCTAAGTAGATAAGCATGTCAATATTGTCCACTTTTTCGTCAAGCGTGTTTGTGTTTGTGTTAGCTTTCGGCTCTAACGTGATCGCCCGGAAATGAGGTATTGGCCCACTCCTTCTTTGGACGGATGTGATGCCAGCCTCAGATCTACTCTAACTCTAAGCCTTGGATTGGCAGGGCTCTCGGTATTTGCTGGCGCCTTCTTTTGGGTGCTGGTCCCTGACTCGCGAGCTTCCACATTTCCGTGTCTCCGCCTTGGCTACCTAAGCACTGGACTAGGTAACGGTATTACCCATGATCATGGACTAAAATTTACCAGAAATGGAGGTAAGACAGACTGGAAATGACGATTGGTTGGGGTGTGTCTCGCCATAGAGTAGTAGTAGTTGGGGCTGGAAATATCGACCTAGGGTGTGATGCACTCAACAACTTGGAAGGTTGCCGAATGAATCAAGATCGACTAAAAGCTGCGGAATTCGGATCTCGATGACGTAGATTATAGTGAAAGTACACGATAAAGAAAATATCTAAGTGGCTCACAGACAAGCCAAGGGAGCAGCAATATCAGATCAGGTTATCATGATGGGAAAGGAAACTGACACTCGGGGATATATACATGGGTATTCCCTCTCTTCACATGCCCGTATAGACCAATCAACTCGGCTTACTCGCCCTTAGATACACCGAGGTCCAAAGAGATTACGGCCCAAAGGGACCTTGTCCTGGAGGAACTCCATCCCTTGAGGTTGATAGTACGTAAACAAACACCAAAGAGCCTCGGGATGATCTTACCATTTCTGTCGGCTCTAAAGGCAAGCTACGAGTTCCACATTGTCTCTACAAACCCCGCAACTGATCTACGAGCTAACAGGCTTCCCACGCTTCCATATCATTTCCACATTGTGCCAAGCGCAGCGGAAGTTGCCAGGCCACGCAGACAGGCCCAGGGCTGAAAACGATGGCATTGATTGACAGCCTCTGGTGCCGTGTCTGTTGTCTGTCATCCATCGGCTATCGACTGGCCCAATTTTCAGGGGTCTCGTTTCTTTGTCTGTGCGTTCCGAGCGCACCAAAAAAGTAAGAAAAAAGTTTGAAATACTTATAATATTCCTCCATTCAATCGCTCGGATCTCCAGTGGCCGGACTTTACGTACATATGTGACCGGCTACTGGCTTATGTATGTATGCACTGATGAATTATCATGATTTAGGGTTGGGGATTTACCTAAAAGGGGCGGGCCGTGCCTGTAAGAAGCGCCGTTGTGCAGATTAAACCCGTCGTATTCACTGCGTTGATGAGGCGCGACCGAAATGCTTGACACTTTTGACAGCCAGTGGTAACCGGTCATGGTCCGGATTATGCCCGGAGGTAGGCATAACCTGCTCTATTATTAGACTGCATTCATGGATTGAATGAGGCCGAACCCCCTCAAGGTATAATGCAACGACCTCATTCTCGTACCGTCCCTAGGTATGTCAAAAAGGGGCCGATAGATAACGAAAGTGTATGTAACAAAAGCAAGTGACTTTTGATATATCACACGTCAGATACCAATTGTAAGCTGTTGCTACTCAAGTACAGCCACCGAGGCACCGATCATATCACCTAATAGAGCGTGCCAAGCCAAAGGATTGGCTCGTTCTGCTTATCCGCAATCCTTTGAGACTATTGATGCCGTGAAGAAAGGTATGGATCACATACCGCTTTGATATTCAGCTATTGACTATAGTATCATAGATGTCTTGCTACTATGTACACATACCTAAACACGTTCCTTTTCATCCATGCCAGGCTTTGAAGAGCATTTCTGATGTCTATCAGCAATGAAGACGCTGTCCTTGGCATCGGAAGTGATGCACTAAACAGTCTAGACTGTACCCTGGCAGGACGAGATGTTGCCAATTTCTAATTATAGATGATCTCGCCTAGGTAGCGACTACTACTTAATACGGCCGGCGACATGAAAACTCGGGTTACACCAGCTGGTTTCTGACCAAGCCCTTCACAACGGCGCAGGAGAAGGAGAGAAATTCGTGTGGTAGAGTTGCATACTGAATGAGTACAACAGACCGAATGAGGGCATTGGTCGCGCCTCTCCTCTTACTGGTATCTGGTATGCTATAACTCATGTTATGGGTTGACGCCAAGGTACCAATAATGACTTTTCCGTATATCCGTGATGGTTCTCTATGTGCTACAAGTATGTAGAATGATAACGGATGGGATGGTACTGGAATTACCGATACACTACATCCCCTGTGCGAGTATACATAAGAACACATGTCACCTCTGGTTTGATCGTCCCAGCAAATTCCAATAGGGGACGAGTGCGCGTTCATTGCTGCTGTGGCTTATGATTCGGCCTTTGGCCGTGAGACATGTGGCTGTCGCGAAATGTCACCTCGACTACAGAGCACCAAACTGCAGACGCTGGAGGAGTCACATTCACCATGGACGTCGCTTATATTGCTCCACCATTTTTACAGTACCTGGCAGTTGTCCTTACAGTCAATTTTTACAAGGCCTTTCATAACTAGGTACTATAGGTAGGAAATAGCCTTGAAGGTCAAAAGCGTTACAGGCAATAGTTAGAACGCCCATCAGATTTCTACCCCTAACGAACGTGTCGACTCCAAATCATCTGTCTCAAATCGTCCAGTACCATACTTCGCATGATTGAATGCTTCATCTCCCCTATCTTTGGGGTTTCACCAAGCACCCTGCATGTTTAGCTGCAACACTACGCCTCCATCTCGCCTGGCTTTGGCTAATCCAGCGGTTGGCGAAATGTCCTCATGGACACCATTGCCCCTCAAAAGGCGACCTTCGCATCCATCCATCCATTCTCCGAGGCCAAAAACGCGTATACGACAAGGTCATCTCTCGGCAAATTCTACTCACTTTGCAGGATGCTCTAGAGTCCTAGACCAGCCATAGACAAGGATAGACGTGGGCCACCTAGGGGGTGCAAATGGAAAATGAGAAACTCTTTTGCACTTTCTTTACCAATAGAGAAACCAGGTACCTAGCCAGTCAGACTTATTGTAAGAATCACAGATATATACATAGGTAGGCAGGCAGTATTTACAAACCTGATACCACGTAATAAGCTTATGGTTAGTTAACAAGCAACCTATTATTGGGGTAGCATAGCATAAACTTATCAGAGTTTGTTTGTTTGAGAGGCATCTCTGACCCTCGGTTTCCTCCCCTTTGGCCTCAAGTCATGGCAAGTGGATCAAGGGCCGGTATCAAATCAACAGACAAGAATCAAAATTCGAAGATTATTCTACAACGGTCATGCGTGAGATTCTCAATTCCTAACGATTTTCCAATGAGTTTTAGTTTCAGCTCGTCTTGGAAAAAAAGACACGTTATCACGGTCGATGCACTAGGGCTGGATGACATACTTATCTTAGTACAGTATACCTTAGTTAGTAGCTAGATCTAATACAGGCGATGATGTCTGCAGCTGGGGACGGGATTCTTGGACATCCAGGTCTAGGGGGAAAATATGGGAAATACGACTGGACTACTGATTAAGCTCTGGCAATATGCTGATCATCCATAGCCCTCTAGGTGGGTATATCAGCAAATGCAATGTACAAGCAATCCTTTTCTTTCAATGCAATTCAATTCAATCGAATCTTGTGTGTCGCGACCTGCTTTGTCCTCTAAATCAAGTGCCTACCAACTGCTTAACTAGTGCTTACATCGAATCGCCCCCAAACTTTCATCAGTCTTCACCAAAAGGGAACCCGCCATCGTCACGCCTAGGTCGAGCTGAACAGGAAGCCTCAGCCACACTCCAACACCTGCTTCCAGATCTGGACTCACACTCTCGCCAAACATTCGACTCTACAACAAAGACTCAGTCCCCGATACACGATCTCCGCCATTCTCGCTTTCTCCTAGATATAGTCGCGACTCATCGACTTGATATGCTCGACGGCTTCCCACCGTAGAGCGACAAAGCGTCATGGACGCGTCGGTAACCGACGTCCGTCGCTCCAGTATCGAGAAGATGCCCATTTCTCCAACTCCGCCTTTTGACAGACTCCCCGACGAGATCATTGAACAGTGAGTAAATACAGTATTTTTCTGCAACTTTACATCAAACTTATCCTTGGTCGTATCGCGCGACTAATGTCATCGACAAGCGCCGTCCTCTCCTTTTATCATGTGCTAACGTTTGTCATTCCCTGCTAGGATTCTTCGACAAACTGACCCTAACGGCTTTGCGTCCCTTGTGCTCCTGAACCGCAAATGGAGGGGGGTTTCTCAACGAGCTCATCTTTATCGCCATCAGCTATCGAGATGCCCTTCATATTCGGCGAGCCATCCCACACCACCACAATCGGACGATGGCAAACTCCCCGAGTTACGACGGCTTTTTGCTCGTGAAGTAAAGCGAAACCTCTTCCAGGCATACCTACGACCGAGGGAAACAACGTTTAAGCTTATTTCGACTTCCATTAGCTCTTCGTCATGTCCCGGTGGCGAGGGTATGCAATACAGTGCATCCCCAAAGGGGCACCATCTTCTGGCATACAATTCGGGTAGGATTTATGTAATTGACCTACAAGGTTTGAACCTGAAAGTCAAGAGGGAGTTCAAAATTCTTCGTCGGCCTGCCGCCGCTTGCATCAACGACAAAAGCACCCTCTTGGCAGTCTTATCTACTGAGATGCAGGTCGACTTATACGACTTGCAACAAAGCCCACCCCGTCGCTCACGGTCTATAATTCTTGACAACACTCCCCGAACGATTGCTTTGTCACCATGTGGTTCTGTTCTGGCTGCTGCTTATGAAGGTGGCATCGAGGTATCGTCCTTAAGGCCTGATGCGCTGGCCACTGATCGAAGAGCTGTGAAATGTGATGCTGTCGACGCTTTATCTTTCTCGTTTGACGGGACTCAAATTCTCGGTACTACTATTCATTCGGCACCACCTAGTACCGTCATAATTACAGCTCCGTACTATGATCCAGGCCCTCATATGTCCGAAGATAACCTGAGCCCCCTGTGGACAACGTCGATCCTGTTCCCAAACACCAGTCGTGACTGCAGTCATGCCGTTCTGCTTCAGGATGGAAGTGAAGAGGAGGCAAGCTGGACTTTTACCTACGACAGGAGTTTCGAGACCTTCCGAGCTGTTCGAATTGATGACCTTCGGAATGGCACCACTTACTTTACGGGACCCGTACCAAGCGCATCTCCACAAGCCAGCCTCATTCCCTCCACGCTCCCTTCTACGACATATCGGGGTGAACTAGTGTCGGCTGGGTTTCAAGGGAGGGAGGTATGGATATATGGCATACCTGAGGACTTGGATGCTGTCCCTGACAATGTCTCATCGTCAAACGATGGGTCAGCATCTGGTCTAGGGAGACAAAATAGTGACCGGAGTGGTACATCGCGACGGGCATCTACGCGAATCAATAACCCGGAAGGTGTCAGAGTGCCCAAATGGCAGATTTTGTGCGACCAACTAAGGAACACCTTTGTGTCTGGCTTCAAGGTTGCCGACCATGGGGAAGTCAAAACGGTGAAATGGGTTGCAGGGCATGGTAGCTCATCTACTCAGGAGCGCCTTGTAATTGCCGCAAGGGGGGTCGGAGCACCGCGGCTAGTGACTGAGGAGGAAGACATGGATTTTGTCGATGGTGGTCGAGTTACGCTCTTGGACTTTGACTATGGCATCTGCAACGGAACTAAGTCAGAAATCATCATTGAGGTCGGCACTGATAATCCCGAGGTGCTGGAGGAAGAGCAACGCGATCTGGCAACCGAAGTCGCCATTGTGCGACGACGTACTGTCGCTCAAAGGCGAGGTGGCCGTGGCGGATCATCATTGCTTCGGGCTGCTACGTCTGCTTCTCGACCTCGTGCAGCTCCTGATGCTGCAGCAATACCGGCGGTTCCTCGAATGCCGCTGAACGATGACCACAACAATGATGACGATGACCCTTTGCTTCCTCGGAGGATTGGTCAGCTTCCATCTCAACCAGCAAATCGTCGGGCAGCCGTTGAGCCTGTGAGCCCTAGTGAAGATGGAGACGCTCCTTCGATTGAGGAAATGGAGGCTTTAGATGCCCCTTATTCGCATGCTAGCCCACGATCCCAGACCACGCTCCGTCGTGCTGCGACCGCTGCCGCCGTCGACAGATCCCTTCATCCCCGAACGGCAGATGGACGACGTATTGAGTATCGTCGTGCTGATGGCCGAAGAGAGCATCCACATGAGAGTGATGCTGACAATTGGGTACCTCCTCCTCCACCATATCAAAAGGAGGACCCAGGCCCCGATTTGCCGGCCTTCATGCGTGGTCCTTCTGTTGCTCCCATAGGACTTGGCGGTGCATCTGTTCCCGCTCCAGCTCCAGTGCCAGCACTGCCAGGTCATTCTACATCCGCCTCTGGTCGTCCTGGGTCTGAGGATCACCGAGTATCCGGCACCGAATCCAAAGGCGTGCAGCCTGGAAACAACTCATCACAGCAAGCCTCTGGCCAACATCCCCTACGAGGATATACCACTAGAGATCAACTGCAGGCTGGTGATGCAACACAAAACGGTGTGAGCCCTGTCCCCCAGACGGATGAGGATGCTGATCTGTATGACGTGACTCCCCCCCGCTCTCCACGACAGCAAGCGCCTCAACTTACAGGTGGAACTTCTGAAACCAGGGCACGACAAACATCAATATCATCTGCTGTGTCAGCTCTTACATCCAGGGCTGTGACGGTTCCTATCAACTCCAGGGAGGGACGGTCACCTTCACCAGTGCAGGCAGATATCTCAACTTACGACCATTTTAGCCCAGGTACTCGAGTACCGGCGGTAAATGTGGAGAGTGTGCCACCGACCGTTTCTACGGCCCAGGTTGGGTCAGACCCAGCCCCTAGAGCGAGGCGGCTCTCGAATGCTCAAACTTGGCCTCGAGTTGCAGGCCATGAGGCTGAGCAAAATATTGCCTCGGCTGATGGGTATCCGTTCCCAATGTCTGCACCTGCCGAACAACAGGCCGCAGATGAATCGATTGCGGGTCTCCCCCCTCTGCCGAGTTCCAGTCAGCTTGCGAGTCTCAGCAAAAGAGTTAGCCAGGGTAACCCAAGACGGCTTTCTGGGGGGTTCCAGGTCCCAAGAAGGCCTGTCGGGAGTTTTGACGGCAGTTCGTACGTGTCAAGCTCCCTGCCCGATTCATTATTGCCAGGGCCATCCAACCTCAGCCGCCCAGAACCCGATCAACCTCTTATAATTAGTACTCCTAAGGGTGTATCGGGTGCTTTCGACTCGCCAAGCCGGCAAGTATCTGGGCGAAGGAATGAGACTCCTCTTTTAGCCCCGATCCCCCGGCACCCACGGCCGGTACCTGGCTCGAATCAGAGGCCGACTGTTGAGCGACTTGAAACCATCTACAGTATTGCCTCGAGTCACGGAGGCAACCCGCCCACCACCATTCCACTGCCCAACCAGCAGGTACCGGCATGGCTGCATGCTCCTCCAGTGCCGGTAACTAGGACATCACCGACAGTTAATCGCCGGCCAAGTCGTGCTGAACGAAGCGCTGCTAAGAACATCAAGGATGCCAAAAAACGTGGTTGGTCAGCCAAACCTAAAAAGAAGAAGAAGAAGGCTGCAGATGCTGCAAGCAGTGCGGGTTGGACAGACATATCGACTGGCTCTGGAGAGAGGGAAAAGGAGAAAGAGAAGGATAAGAAGTGCATCGTGATGTGAGACATCAATATGCACAAATTGACTATTTTGAGTAAATACTGGAGGTAATATCCAGGCTGGTACCACCTAGGAAGTTCATGGACGTGATGGATTAGGCGCACATACCCAATCACTGCGCTTTATTGTTTTGTGCGATTCGTTTCCTTTGGCATGAGCCTCGCGGGCCGCATCTTGTTCACTCGCTAGGTTCCCTTTCATCAATCAACGGGTTGGCATAGCGTGTTTTCTTTATATTGTCATGGGAGCGCCGGAGTCAGAAAAAACGGCTTGCGGAAAGTGAGTGCTTCTTGATCGTCATGACTAATTTAGCTGTTGTTGTTATATATCAAACATATACAAGCTTTGATACTACACTGATCAAACTTGCTCTGACTGGTTTCGGATCCATTCCATTTGCTTCACTTGTCTTGAGACGAGATGATCAAATATTCGCATATCATTTCTTAAATAATCTATCTATGACTCTTATCAAACATAAAACATTGCAATATTAAAGCGCAACAAGATTTGGGTCTTATTGAATCAGCCCAGGGTATAAACGACAGTTACTCCGGTATTTATATCCGCAACGCCCAAAATCAGTTCTAGTGAGAGGATGCC
Organism: Fusarium sp. NRRL 25303; assembly: GCA_013396255.1. Taxonomy (NCBI): domain Eukaryota; kingdom Fungi; phylum Ascomycota; class Sordariomycetes; order Hypocreales; family Nectriaceae; genus Fusarium; species Fusarium sp. NRRL 25303. Next base: position 16,542 of record JAAOAY010000438.1, on the reverse strand, counting down.
ACCCTGCACTGCAGATGGTGGTGAAGGGATGTTGCATTAGAGAGAGACGTCAATGATGTAGCTCGAAAAGGAAATGGTGTAGGTCAGTGAGGTCTAGATTCTGGGAGTGGTTCCGGGGACGTAGGGCTTCCCTCGCCGCACAGCGCCGAGATCAGCCTCGTCCATCAGGTCGGTGAATGTTGTCGCTCTCGTCAGGGGGCGGGGCTTCACAATGGTGCTGGGGTCCGCGAAAACGTTGATATTCTCGCTACTCGGCTCACGCTGAAGCTCAGGGGTGCTTGGTCGACGACTACAGTACGACGAGCCCTTCATAGCACGGATCGGGGGCAACCGAACGTTTCCATGTCGAAGAGACTCTTCATTGTCGAGGGGACTGGGCTGGGCATTGGGTGAGGGGTTGGGTGAGTCGAAGGGATTCGGAATAGAGATACGAATCCGCGGAGGTGGGGCGTTGAGGCGTGTGCCAGCACTGGAAAGCTGGCGCGCAGGCACAATGCTGGAGCGTTGGGTTGAAGGGGTCTTGAGGATGAAGTCGGCGCGGTAAGAGTTGGGCTGGCTGATGGGCTCGGAGATGATGTTTCCGAACGAGGCATCGCTCATGGATCGACGGCCGTACCCGTAAATATGACTGCCCTTCTCTGAGCCTTGCGCATCACGTTTGTTCTGACGACGGACGTAGAGGAAGATTACAACGGCGATGATCAGGAGAATGATACTGCCGCCGACGACGCCGCCGACGATGGAGGTAGTAGCGGGCCCCGAGTTGTCGGACTTTGAGTCTCCGTCCTTGTCTGAGCTATCATTGCCCGAGCCAACAGCTGCTGTGGGCTCAGCGCTCGTGGAGGGTGCAGCGCTGATGGAGATGGTCTCGATACCCCCCGTAGCAGTAGTTATGGCACTGGGAACAGGCGTAGACGTCTCGTTGGGAAGCTCAGCGCCTTCTGGGACATTGGTCTGATCCTTGTCGATCACACACTGCTCGTCTTCACACGAGTATCCAAAAGGACAGCACTTCTGCCCACATTTTTCAAGATCGAGGTTGAACACTACCGTCTTGACAGGGGCGTTGGGGAACTCTCTCTGGTCCTGGCCGCGGATATCGCAGGTGATGGGTTGAATGACATTGCAGGTCTGGCCGCTGGGACAGCATACGGCTGTGGTCTTGCCAGCGAGAAGTCTGCAGGAGTTGCCCTTGGGACAGCAAAAGTTGGCGATGTCGCTGTTGCATGATGTCTGATCCGCATCGCATGTGTCTTGGCGGGCGAAGATGCTGTTGGCGGGGAGAGCGGAGGATGTTGAAGCGTAGAGGGCTGTAATGAACAGAACCCTCAGGGGGGTTGGGAGTCTTCCCAAAAGCATGTTTGGCGTGTATTATGCGTGTAGTTGTTGGTTGTTGTCTTTAGGGTTAGTTTCTTGGGGTTTGGTTGTGTTGGTTCGTTGTTGAAGGAGTGAATGTCTTGAAGTGAATGTGATATTGTATATGCAAGGAGTCAAGACAAGATGATATGCAGATGAGTTGGCAGGTCAGACTTAACCAGCGCGTGTGACAAAGAGGAAAGGAATGAGTCAACTGAACAAGTGAATATGATTTTTTTTCGTTTGTTCGATAGAACAGCAAAGGTGAAGAAACGGAACAGTAAATACAGGACGCAGAACAGGAGAGGGAGAGGGAAAAAGAGGGAGGACAAGGGTACTAGACAAAGACGGAGAATGGAACCATGAGGTCACTGACAAGGGAACCGTCTTCTCTCCATCGTGGATGTGGACATGGTATTTCCACTGCCTTGCCGCCTTGTCCGTTGAGAGTCATCTCGACCCATTCGTGGACGATATTTCAGGCTCGACTGTCGCATCAGAGACCATTGGGCGGTTGATCTGAGAGGCTGAGAGCCAGTCGCTGGGAGGGTCTAGGGCCTATCGCTTGACACGCCAGCAGACACTACGTAGGTAGTCGGTCTGGGACTGCTACTGCTACTGCTAGATATGGGGGAATATAGAAACTGGTTTTGTTTGGCGATAATGTCGCCATGGTTGAGACAGACGAAAATGCTGTGGTTGGCTGAGAGTCTCAGAAGACGTTAAGCGCGCGGCGATGCATGTCGCGGATTGGTTCCTTTGGAGCAGAGCCCACTAAAAGTTTGGCTGTGGGGGGCTCTGTCTCAGGCGCTGAAGACTCATGGCCAAGCGCTAAGTTTGGGCGCGTAGTTTTCTAACTTGGACACAGGTTGTAATGAGATCCAATGATAGAGACGAGTAGCTCTATGAGAAGGGGTCACTGTTTGACGGCCAGTTCTGGGCACAGAGTGAGTGAAGAAGAAGAGAAGGAAAAAAAAAAAAAAAAAAGTGTTGGGTTATTTAGGCTTCAACAGGCTGTTTCTTGTCGTTATGGGCTGCCTCTCTTTCGTTCTTGTCAGTGACGATAGATGGATCCCAGTAAACGAACCAATTTCTACAACATGACCTTGTCACGGGATCAAAGCACGGATATCTTGATCTCCAGTGCGTTCTCTGGTTTCTTTGTCCCTGCTGTAACAGGACTAACTGAACCCCTACACCCATAGATTATCGTGATACAAACCACCAAAAGACTCTGTCCTATAGTTGCTAACGTACTGTAATGTTCTTCGTCTATATCCTTCCGCACTGCATGCCATTTACCCGATCCCCCTGTATTCGCCAAAGCCACCCCCTGGACTCTCGCACACAGAAATGCATCTCACAAATTCCAGATTCGCCTTGGTAGGCCTCGGCAAGAGGCAAAAAGCCCACGTCTTCTCCGCTGCGGTCAGTAAAGAAAAGAATAGGTGCCCTACCTACAGGGGGCGTGTAAGTCATTGGATCTAGCAACTCGTAGCTCTCCGCACTGTCCAGAAGCCCTGAAGATTGGGGAGGATTGTCTTTCCTTTTCTGTCGCTGCTGAAGAATACGTGTTTGCCTCTAAGTTTCTGTCCTGTAAATCAAATGCAATGCACTGCTATGCGATGCGCTGGTGCGCTGGTGCCTCTCTGTATCGTCCCTATAGATGCACTGCGACTCGTACGGAGTAACGGCTCATGATGTTGCATGCATTGGACATTCTCATATAGAGTGAGGCTTTGAGAGAGATGATCTATAGGATGATGTAGATAAGGAAAAGGTTCCCAAATATACATTCTATGAATTGTCCTCGTACTGCATTTGCATAGCATAGCATTGCATACCTAGCATTGCATTGCATGCGGCTTCCTTTCCATACATCCGCAACGGGCATAAGGCCTCATTTCTCCAGCACGTGTGCCACAGTATAAACATTCTCAGACCACTGAAAAACTCCCTGTATCTAGATGCCTGCCGTAGCAGCACATATCTGCATCTCATCAATACCACCCCCACGGAGAACATACCTCTCCCCGGCTTTCATGGTGTGATGATGCTGACCTCTCCAGGGAATAAATAAGCATACAAGTAAAGAGAACCCATCGTATGCGGAATAATATGCTTGCAGGTAGAGTAATCAGACCGAGGCATTAATGCCTATCCCAGTTGTGCCTCTCGGAGTTGTGATCCCTTTTCAGAGGCTTGCAGTCAGCACTGGAGAAAAGTCCCCGGATTATGTGGTGTGATTTTGCATGATCAGACAGATACTGTCAATCTCACCTTCCATGGTCGTTACAGTTAGGGAATAAACAAATTGAGTGGTAATGTCACAACCTAGAGTCCCAATTTCAACAATAAAGCGCTTTGTTCATTGTCTGCCTTGTCTCAGCAAGGTCATATTGTCCTATCTGTATACCGCTTCCTTTCTGGGAGCTAGCCCATAACCAGCTTCCCAGAGCCTCTCTTTTCATATCGTCATCCTTCACGGCCCTTTTACCCCAGATCCTCATTGCGCCGTTCCCCCCCATACCATTGCCCGCTTGGTATCATAGTAAAGCAATAAACAATAGCGAGTGATCCCGAGTCTCGCGGTACTCGGCCGTTTCCATCCAATAAACTGACATTTAAAACGGCATCGTGTTGCCGCCCCATTTGTTCCTGCATATGGCCATGTATATTTTGCCAAACGTCTTATGCATGCATGTCCCTAACGCCTCGTCCCCGTATCAAAATATGTCGAGTGTGGTGCATCCAAGTGTCGCTCTTTGTGCTCCCACATTCATCTCAAAACGCCTCGCGGCTTCCTCTAGTAACCCATCCCAGTAGGTATCATTGTATATGAAGTGAAACGAAGAAAAGAAAAAGATAACTCTGCCCTTTCGGGACAGAGAGTGAGTGAATAACATACCCTCGTCTAGGACATGGAAGTCTCACTTCCAAGCCTGGTCCTCGACGGCTGGCAAATGCCCGCTTCGCCTGATGAGGTGGTCCTGGCCGCTCTCATATTACTGAAAAGAAGGAAGGTTAGAGCAGAACTTGATGGTTTCACCCAGCACGGTCCTGCTACCCTTCAAAGGCCAGCCAAGAAGGTTTACAGAGAGCAGTGCTCAGATCAACAAAAAGTCCCATCCCTTCGATTCCATGACATCCCGCCAGTGGATGTGCAGCTGGGACGCCTCAGACGTCGTGGACCCGGGTGTGCTCACACCCGAGAGGCTGTCATTCTGAACCCACACCTCGTGCAGGAGGGTGGCTACACGTCCCATGGTGCCAAACCTAGCCGAGTCGCCCAGCTGAGCCAGGCGGTCCTCGAAGAATGCACGGAATGAGCTACCAGGAACGCTGATGGAGCCGCCAATGAGATAGACCCAAGCAAGGTTGCGGTCAAACCCATTGGGGCCCGAGGGAATGTGTTGAAGCACCGTAGTCAGCTTGTCAACCAAGCCCATGGGGGATGGCTGTCTGGGGTTGAATCCAGGAACCAGGCTGCAGAGGAAGATGCGAGCCGCAATGCGGAAGGCCATGGTCATGTTCTTAGAAAGCTGCTTAGGTGAAAGGCTGCCATTGGCATTGAAAGGCATCTTAGGGCCTGCATCGCCCATCTCGGTCAAGCTAATCTGTTCTCCAAGGGCAGAGACATGCTGGCAGAGTGTGAAGTCATCCATGCCATCCTTCTTGAGAGACTCGAGGCAGGCGATCTCGGAAATGAGATACATGACCCGGTCATCACAGCCCATCAGCTCACGCAGGCCGAGGCTAGGGTTGAGCTGAGAAAGATGCTTCTCGCGGTAAGTGTGAGCAAATGTTGGTGAGCGACCCTTCATCGTGGCACCGAGAATGTCAATCCATGACGAGAGAGACATGTTGAAGGGGGTTTGCATTGAAGCCCGAGTAGGATCGGAGACGATGCCGGGAAGGTCAAGCTTCTGTACCAAGCTGATGGCAGCCTGGAAGTGCTGGTGCCAAGGAATATCGAGAAGGCCATCGTCATAGCGGCCAACTACAGATTGGAAGAAGATGAGGCCAAGTGTTGCTTCGAGAATTTGCTGGTGATTCTCGTCCTTCTTGAGAGCCTCGCAAAGAGCCCAGATTGTAGCATAGCGATGGCGCATGATGTCGTTGTCGATGTCCTCGGTAGAAGTGGAGCCATTGGTATGTGATTTGAGGTGTTGGGCAGCGACACTCAGGCAGCAGTGAAGGTAGGCACTGTTTGATTGGAGAGCAGGGAGGATCAGGTCTGAGCTGACTGAGCAATGTTGGTTGGACTCGAGGATGGGAAAGATGGTTGGCAGAACGAACTGGATGAAGTGGTCCAGCAGACGCTGGTCATTCTCATCCAACTCAATCTTGACTTGCCTCGACTCTGTGGAAGGGCCATGTGAAAAGTCGAAGAAGTTGCAGTTGAGGGTCTCCTCTGAGAGGGATTCCTTGCGCTCTTGGAAGACCTGCTCGGCCCACTCGCCGTCAAGAGGACCGTTGGGCAGAATAGTACCAGCTGGGGGAGGAGTGTGGTAAGTGCTGAAGGTGGATATGTGTGATTCGCGAACTGTGGGCACATCATTCACAAACATCTGTCGCTCTGTCTTGACATCGATCTCATAAGGTGAGTAGCTGCCAAACATGAACTCGGGGTGCATTGGTGCACCGAATCCATACTCATTGCCACTAGGAGGGCTGTTGAAGTTGAAAGCAGCTGGGAATTGTGAGTCAATGGAGGCGGATCTTGTGCGGTCGAGAGGATCAGTGAAGGTGGCTGATGTGGGAAGAGAGTGGGTGAGGCCAGGAGGAGAGCTGGTGACAGAGTTCTGGATGTTGTGTGATGACTTCTCAGAGAGCTTCTTGCGCTTGATGATCATCTTGATGTCCTCCTTGTGTTTCCTTCGCATATCGTTGTTGCTCCACCACATGGGTCGCTTGTACTCGCATTGCAAGCCGAGGTGCTTGCAGGCTGTGCACATGGGAGTTCCCTCGTCGCATTTCTTGCGTCGCAGACGGCAAGTATAGCAGCCTGTGAGATTCATGTTAGCTCACTACACTCCAGTAAAATGGTATATAAGCGGGCGTACCTGTTCTTGAACGACGATGCATCTGCGTCTTTGTCTTTGGCTTGCCATTGCTGGCTTTGGAGGCCGGTTTAGCCTTTGAAGACTGTGATACAGTCATGTTGACGGTGCTTCCAGTTGCTCGCGACACGCCTTTGCGATGGTCGGGGGGCAGCGTAGACATTTGTAGGCTGCGATGCTTGGTCCTTAGAGTATTGGCGTGGTAGGGGACCAGGAGGGGTGTGCGATCGACAAGGGGGGGAGTGGTACTGTGTAATCAGGGACCAGACGCACACTGTACTCTAAACCCAGGCCTAGTCGAGTGTGGAGTCGATCAGAGCGGGACGGGATGGAGAAATTGTCTTTGCCTGTCTTTTGCTTTAAACTGGGCTGAGGATCCAGAAGCGAAAGCCAAGAGGTTGGGCGTTGGGAAACGTGACCGGGGGGATGTCGAATCCGAGGTTGTCAAGTCCGTTTCAACAAGTCGAAAATTAAATTAGTGTTATTGTATCGGTCAGGATCAATACGGATCACTGAGCGAATTGTTTGATTCTGTGTGTAGTCGTGTAAGTGGCAGCCAGGCCAACGTATCAGACTACAACGTATCGTCTGTTATTCCGTTTCGTTTCGAATCGAAATGTCCTTTGGGGAAATTGCGTAGTAATGATTGACTGGTTCGAAGCAAGTCCGGCTTGCTTGTAACTGGATATTGTAAAGATTGATGCGGGTAATAGAAGGGTTTGAGGAGGGCGGTAAGAGAGGAAGGGGAATCAAGAGAACCTTTGGCGACACTTGGAATCTCTGAACATAACGAAGAAGAAAGAGGGCAAAATTCTTGGGCGGCTGCTGGAGGGCTAAATCCTTATATTTTGGCCGCTTCTCTCGTGGCCCTTCACACGTCGATTCGATGATGGCTTCCCATCATCCTGTTTCTATTTTTGCATCATGCACGACGAGCATGCCATGGCACCAGAGGCAGCGACTGCGCTTAGAGAAGCCAATGGGGAGAGTCGGTCAAAAGATGGTCTCTCTGTGTCCATCGGAACTCCACTCTAGGAATAGATATGCACAAAGACAATAAGGCGAGCAGGGGTTCAGTCGTCTAAAGGGGAAAGTCGCGCATGGTGTGCCCATCTAGTCATCTATGGTCATAGCTAGCAGCCACTCTGCTCGCATGAAGAGCTCATCAACGGGGGGGTTGGAGCCCATCCGGATCTAGCTCCTCACGGGAGGATATGCGAGGCGGGCGAGCTTGGACTTTGACTTTTGGCTTCTGATTTGAGGCCCTCCACTTGTTGGCTAGTACTCGAGGTTCAACTGCTATCCATCAAGATGCCTGAGAAGGCTAAGATGCGGTTCGTGATGTTTACTTTCACCGAAAAGAACAAACGTCCAGAGTTCGGGCATGGGCTCGGCTTTCGCGCAGTAGATTTGTGTGGTGATCAGTAGGGGTTGCTTCTTCAGTATCTATTCTCATCCCAAGAAGCAGTAACACCCAACATCACCATGATGGTGATATGGATAAAGAAGCTCACCGGGCTCTTGCGCCTGCGTCTGCATATGCGCGAGTATGTACACCGGAAGAGGGGAAATGCCAAAAGGTCGCACAAGGATCCGACCGCTAGCTCACCTCCGCTATCAAGGTCTCATATCAGGGTCGTTCCATGCTCAACTGGCAGAGAGTATACTGTGCTGGTCTGAAAACTCTATTCGGTCGCATCTAAGATGGATTCATTAAACAGTAGCATCTAGTGCAGCCATGGTCAGTTGTGCAATTCACGATTTGCGAGTCATATTTCACGCTTCACGTCTTGCAACTCGGCCGAAGTGGACGATCGGGCCAGAAACCTGTTGGGCTCTAGGACACAACGGAGATAGGCTGGTGGTAGGACAGAAGCCCTGGCCAAGTACCTAGACGATTATCAACGAATAGAATAGTCAAAGAGGCGGTCAACCTTCAGATTGGTCAAGCGGCGAAAGACCTCGTGCGTGCAGTCCTGCAAGTGGCTGTCCGCAGCCGGGTCGAGAAGTCAGAAGCCCCATGTATGGCCGCCAAAAACTCCAAGTCTCCAGTTCTAAAGAATACCGGCATGGTTGGGTGTTACGGGACAAGTGCATGTCTTGACCAGGGGTGGAGGACAGTGACGTCTAACAGCGCGGGGGTTGTTGAGAAATACCATATCTGGAGGTCACGGGGGTCGAAAGGGCCTAGTGAGCGATAAAGGAACGAGTCAAGATGGGGTTATGGGTTCAGAGAGGGCATTGACATGTCTCTCTCTTGTTCGGCCCAGGTAACCTCGAGTGTTGATCAGTATGTCGAGTGCTCCATAGCAAAAGTCGTCAGTGAGACACAACATATGATTGCTGCAACTACGCGGCAACAACTCAGCTTAGCTGAGCTTGACGAATTGGGTACGTGAAAAATGGTGCTCAACACTCATGCAGCACAAGGCGCTATACATGGCTTCTGCTATGTGCCGTAGCAGTCAGACATGTACCCGAGCATTGCTCCAGTGGACATGACCTGGCATTGCCATGTTTTCCAGTGGCTGATCAGTGAAAAGCTCTGCTCTTCTGGCGCCAAAGCTGGGTCAGGTTGCATTCTGCAGTGACTGGGGAGCAAAAAGATCGGTCTGGTGAGCAGGCCTGTGGTTGTGAAAAAGAGCGTTTCTGGTCCGTGATTCGACAGCCGAGGGTGACACGCGTGCATTAGCGCATTATGGGACGGGACCAACCGATGAGGAGCTTCTGCCGCGGAGCAGGGGCAGGTGAGAGGACTAGCCCGAAAGCGTGTTAGTACGGTTGATTGCCTACCCCGGCCTCAGATCTGGATTGGCCCCGAGCCGCAGGTGGCGCAACAGGGGACCTCTCGCGACATAGCCAATGAGAACGCAGAAGATGATGATCTCTGCCGCCATGCTCTTGCATCTGTTCAGGGACCCCTGGCTAGCTCGAGACCCTTACCTTGCACCAATGCACCTCGATGTGATCAACAAAACACCGAGCCGAGCGGGGAAACTCAAGCTGGTCCTGGTGAGTTTATGATGTGATAAGCGGACCATGACGGGCAATAACGGGCGGCCTAAAATGGATCATTTTATATGCTCTTTGACCGTTGGCTGATCAGGAAAGAAGTTGCTGAGACGCAATATATGTCACTGCTCGATCCTGTTGTGGCAACACAAGATCAATCTTATCTTGATAGCGTGCTTATGTTTGTGGAGGAGGCTGTACTGTACCTGTCTGCAGTGCCGATGAAGAAACAGAAACCAACAGTCAGATCACTAAATTCCTCCATCCAACAAGATTATACAGTACATACCTAGCTACCTTAGCAACTAGCTAGTGCACAAGGTCATCTCATCTGTAAATCTGCCAACCAGATCGAAGCTGCTCTACACCATCAGTAGATATGGGCATGCAAGACCAGACCAGACCAGACCATTTCAAGGTTGAGCTTTGATTATCCTTTGAACCTAGCAAGGTACATTAGCCTATCTTTATGGTTACTGAATCTAGAAATGTCATCTTGCCATCCTCTACTCCGGCTATCCTATCTTATCTCTCGACTTACACACGCACTCTCTCTCTCTTTCTCTCTGTCTCTCTAGGTCGCTCACACTTCAATCCCTTCAGCACCATAGAAATCATAATATTTGTGTGTGAAAAGGCCCGATCCATCTGGCAATGCTTAGCTCTTCTAACCCTGGCCTAACATTTAATATCTCATCACACTGTTTGGGCATTTCGTAAACAAATCCATCACACTATCACCTGTCAAGCCCATGAATTCCACTCCCGCTATGGACTAGTCAAGTCATGGATAGATAGCTCCCCCGCCAATGCGAGTCATTGCCCAAATGCCTCCGCTCGTCGCAATTAAACACTACCGGCCGCCTCCGATTGTTGGTCGTCTTCTCGTCTGTTCATCCCGTACGACCCCTGATCCCTGCAGCTTCTCTCACGAGCAAACCGTTTCTGGTCTCCTCGTTGACACCATCGGGACAGGGCTCCGTCTAAGCCGGAGATTTTGGCCCTTCTGCTAGGTGACTATTTTAACTCTTTAGCCCCCTCTTTTCAACTCGGAATCTGGGCTAAATCCAATGCCTTGGCGCTTAAGCTTGTTTGGATCAGCAGTTACAACACCGCGAGAGCGCTAGCACATCCCATCACATCTCATCACATCCCAATGCTCACTTGCACGTCTATTTTTAATTTAACCCACATTCCCTGGTTCATTCCAGCATAATTAGGCCATCATCAAGGTCGTAGAGTATGCGGCCAAAAAGACTATTGATCTGGGCTAATTATGGAACAATTGCTCTTGATTAAACTTTCTCTCCTATGTCAATGCGCTTCCATCTTGTCTGCAACTCTTTTCAGCTCGCTCTCTGTCATCTTTGCTCATATTGACACGGAGAATTTTATGTATTCTACTTTGCTTACCCTAGTTTATGCTTCTTGTTGATCCCTACTTCTCTATGCTGAGTACTGACTTTACTTGAACTACATACTCCGAAGGCCGACACTTCCGCAAGCTTAGTACCTACATAGCAGTTGTGTGATCTATCACGATATCTTGGCAACCGAATATTTTGATCTGCGCTCGAGGTAGTATTCGTAAATTTAATGCAACTGGGCTTGGTCGTGGGTTTACCGGAATATTGCTGACCCTCTGTAGCCATCAAAATCACCCTCTCCTTGGACACACAGTATGGCAACATTGCAACCTAGGCACCCTGTCAACCTACTAGGCCTCAACTTGCGGCCGACTTCGAATCGCACAGTCGATAGTTCAATAACTCGACACTCGCCCTCTATCAACGCATGATTCATAATCTCGATGAGACCAGACCAAACTTTTGTCCGCCATCGACTGTCAAGGGTGTACCATGTGTTTTACCGTTTTAGACGGTCTAGCCCTGCGTGGCTGAGGAAGGTTTCTCATTTCTCATCTTATCAGCAAAATTGAGTTTGGTACCTCAAGTTGAATTGTGTTGGCCGCGTATCCCGACTCACACACCACCACGTTCGTTTGTGGGCCTTTCCGTAGCCGTTGAAGGGTCCGCGGGGAGCTTCTTGGCCCTCGCGGGCCGGTCCAAACTCAGGCGGGAAGTTAATCGCACCCATATCTAGGGTCCTCAGAATCATGCTTTATACTGTGCTGTATTACCTCGTCTTCGAGGCCAAGCAAGGAAATTCCTGCGAACAGGCGCCAGACAGGGAAAAAAAATCATGTTATAACATGATAGCCCGGAGCAAGTCGAAGCTGAAGCTAGCATCGTAGATCGAGGCTCCAGCTGACCAGGGCCCTTGCGCCTGTCAATGAAGCTGAGCCGTTTCAATGCTCACAAAAGCCTCCATCAACAACGGTCAAGGATCATCAGATAAGCCTGTTAGACTAGCACAGTAAGGCTGCGGTACAGCACAGTGGAGTGTGCGCCGACCTGACTTTGTTTTGCTTTGCTCACACTCACTTCATCACTTTGTCCCTCACTTTCCCCGCCCCAAACCCATGGCAATCTTCTGGTCCCAATGGAGACCCTGGTAGGTCCGAAGTGATTCGGCTTCTCAAACTGAACATTCATTCGAAGCTCCAGAAGCTCGACTGCGATGCGACCGTGCTTTCAGCACCCACTGAACTCGAGGAGGTCGCATTAGTTTTGCATCATGTGAGATTCTGCAGAAGTGAGCTCTGAATCATCTATTGGTTATTAGATGATATTCCAGATGTGTGTTGAAACCGTTGATGGAGAGGGAAACATAAGTGGAGAGTGGGAGCCGCTTTGGGGAGCCGTAAGGATTGGCTCAGACAAGGATTAGAAGGGCACATGCACATTGACACTTCCAATGGCACTGTGATGTGATGCCGGGGGGGCTGCATCACAAAATGAGAAACGAGAGCTCAGATGTGACATTCTGACTGCCGTCCTATACTGGGTCGAATTCTTGGTGGAGGTCTCTGCAGACAATAATGACGGGACACCACGGGCTGGCTCCTGGGAGTTGCCAATCCGTCGTCGATTTTAGATGCGGAGATATTCAAGCTTGTCTCCGAGAAAACCTAGTGACATGATGACTGAGTCAATATTGGATCCCCTGCAATCGGACCTTGTGGTTCAGTTCCTCAACAAGCAGCTACCCGTTATGTGCTGCCAGCCAGCACTTTTGTTCACAGGTGTTCTGTGGTCCATGTACTTCCAGCCTTCTTGTCGGCCGCTCCTCGAGTTTACTGGGTCGTCCAACTCGACTTGAAGTCTTAGCAAGACCAAACTTCAGAATGAGACACCACGATGGCTGTGTGAGACATTGGCCTGGTGTTCATCAGCCCGCACAATTATCTCGATGCTCCAAATTCCACAACAGCTATCGTCGTCACCGGTATGTGTTCTGTGGCGTACGGGACAGTCGGTGAGAATCCCCGAAGACAGGTCTTGCTGTAAAGGACCTGGTCTATATCCTCATGTAAAGCATCTTGGCTTGAAGACGAAGAGGCTGGACGGGAGACGGGCATAGCATGCGAAGTTAGGCGGAAACAAGACATTAGCCCGCACTGGCGTGATGAAGCTTGGAGGATTCGAAGCCACTTTGGCTCTAGTTATCCACGCCGCTGCTTGCTTGCTTATTTCCTGTCGCATTCGGACATGCTCATCCCAGACCTGGGTCAAGCTACACTACTACCGTAGTTACGATTACCACATCCTACTGTAAAGCTGTCGAAGGAACAAGAAGTTCGAGTTGGGCTGTATTCCTTGCCATATGTACGTAGCAAGGTTTATAGCAGGGGTTGGGTGACAGAAGCAGACAGGGCATCCCGACCAAGAAACTAGAGCGGAATTGCGATTGACGGATGTGAAGCCAATGGTCAACTCCAGAGGAGGTTATGAGAGCTTATTGGGTCGCAGAAGATATTGACCATCATGGGCTTCGCATCCCACGGCAACATTCCAATGGCATGATGACTCTGTATTCATTTGCGAGGCGGAGCAATTCGAGACACCGGGTGTTTGCAAGATGTCAACATTGAACGGAGCCCACTGCGGGACGAAAACCTATTGTAGGAAAAGTAATGCATACGTATATGCTGTGCTTCTGTGGGTGGAAGCTGTCACTAGCCGAGAGGATCGATGATATTCACGACGAGCACTTTGTGGTAAAGTTACCCTACACCCCAATATACGACATACTGTCACCTACTTACCTACTTAGTGTGCGACATAGTGTAGGTTTGCACTGTATATACCTGACCGACTTAATCCCCACGGCTGGGTACTCGGGTAGATAGTGCAGAGTTTATGATGTTGTTACTGTATGTCGTTATTTGGAAGGTATCACCAGAATCTCACGCAGCAAAGTGGCTGACATGCTGTGCTACACTGAGAATCGTAATATTGTGCTCCACAACATCAGATCTCCCAATATCTCTGTTATGATAGTGCTGTGAATCAACTTCGCGTCACATTGCATCTCAGCCCAGGCACAGACAGATACGTTTTGCATATTCTGGGTACCATTTGTTCATCAATTCATCGACAATCACCGTGGCGACACTTCCATTGCAGAAAATCATGCTCGGAGCTTCGCCTTCAGCCAACCACGCCTCAAAGCCACTCACCCTCGGCTTGCTGAGCCGTTTGGCATCTCCCCAATTCCTCACAAGGATATGGCGCCTTTTGCACTGATATTCCCGATTCAGCTGATGGTCTGGGGCTCCTTGATTGACAGGGCCAAGAACAGAGTTGAGAGAACTACAGCAGAACTATACCACTTCCAGCGTGATCGAGAGTGCCCATATGCTGAATCCTAGCATATTGTACATGCACTCCATCACCCCACCTCTTAGTCTCGCCTTTTGGCGAAGCTCGAACTTCTTGACAAGGAATGGAGGAGTTTATCTGTCAATTGTCACCGCTTCCTCCGAGGAATAGTTGTGACAGACTGCGATTCGTACATGAGGCGGATTCATTTGTTCATGTGAGCGAGTTTGGCCCCAACCTTTGAGTCACACGATGAGCCAGAAAGATGAAATCTTTGACCGCAAGTATGAGCAATGCTCGTATAACCATTCATGAGGCGAAATTCCAGTCTGGAGCCAGCATAACATAGTCGAATTGTGGATGAGGCGAAAATTGGCCGGTCAAGAGCCAACCAAATCATGCCGCCATGATCCGCCTGACTTCCATCGCATTGAAATCAAAGCGGATGGGAATGCTGTATTGGAGCAAACAAACTGAAAGAAAAACGGTCCGTCCCACTAGCCTGCCCGTTCGAGTCTTTTTACTTGATTCGTGGAAAAGACCATCAATAAGCACTATGGTTGGTTATTGAGTGACATATGGCCAAGATTAGCGTCTATTCTCATTTAAAGCTCACAGTGAACGCACTGCCTGAAGAAGAAATCGAGGTCGAAAGAGGTGGTGGGCCAAGTAAGAATCTGACAGGGACTCTCTGTACAGGGATTCCTGTAGCCTCTGATAGATGGCCTCAGAGCATTTCCGCTTGGAGTTGGAGTTGGAGTTGGTGGGGGCTAGAACCTTGACGATCCAGGGACCCTTTGAGGGCCTCCAAGACCGACAGGAGCGCACCACTGAGCACCAGCCGTGGCAGTAATGGGAAGAAACCATTGTGAGGTGAACATACGATCTGTCTACTGGCTTGGGGCGTGTCAGTGCTTCTCCCTAGACTTGGACCAAGCTCGGAAGAATAGCTACCCGAAAAGAATCGGGTGAAGGATCGCAACGGCAACCAATTACAGGACTATCATTCGGGGATGGAAATTGTTAGCAGGGGACAGTCCACAGGAATGGTGGCCGAGGCTGGGTTTTGGGGCTGAAGTTCCAACTCTCCGTCTCAATTGCTATGTTGAACGAGCTTGAACTCAGGCTGGACTGGAGAATACCTCGAGCTAATGCGATATGCGTGAGTCAAAAACATAGAGTTTCAGATGTAACGGTTTCCGGTCCCACAACCACAGAACCGGTGTGGTAAAGATTTGGGCGCCCTGGAAGCATCCAGGCTCCGGGATCGAGTACAAGACTCTCGACCGTTGAAAAGTTTGTTCCTGGATGGAATGAGGCGCGAGAAAAGAGTAACCTTTCCAAGCTCGGAAACATATTCGCCGGTACCATTGCAAGGGCTCACAAGCTTGCACGTTCACATACATTCACATCCGCATTCAAATCTGCTCTGCAACCCAAGTCACATGGCTGGCTTCATGTCCAGGAACGCAAGAGTGTTACGTTTGACAACAGTATGCAGGGGAATAATACGTTGAACAAGAGATCAAATGATACTCGGTATGTCCACGTCGTTGATGACAGCAATGCCAACAACTCATACCTTAACATATGGCAATTTCGACGACGAAAGGCATACGCGCATGAGGCGAGGAACCCATACAGTGCACCACAGGAGAATAAAGGATACTGATCCATGCCGGTCGTTTATTTCTCGTTTCGCAGGATTTCGCGTGCAGCTGATGGGGCTCGTCTCCCGCTCCTATGCCGAAGCTGCCTGGTCCGCGGTGACCCTGGCATTATAGTGTACATGAAAGTACAGTACGAAGAAGAGACTCAGCAGAGTACGGATACGTAGAGAGATTGAAAGGCATACGAAACATGGTAAGATCAATTTGCAATTGAGAAATGTGATGGCACATGAAAACAGACTGATCATGTTTGTGCTGAGGGTTGCCATGGGCATCCATCATCATCACTATCACCATCTATTGAATTGGGTTTGGCCTGTTCTGCTGATGGATGAGATTACAGTCCGTATCGGCAACGATGTACAAACTCAGGTGTTGCGGGGTGATATGGTGCGTTGACTCGTTGCCCAACCTCACTTTACCTCTGTCACTCGACTCATCCTGAACTAAGGTGAGAAACTCAAGCTCCCGGCGCTTAAACGCTCGTTAGGGCCGCTATAATTGTCCAAAGGTGTGGCACTAACGGATCTCCAGCTGTGGATAACAAGATTGGGTGTGCTCAACCAAGTTAAGCCTAACGCCTCAAGAGCTAGGGC
Organism: Fusarium sp. NRRL 25303; assembly: GCA_013396255.1. NCBI lineage: Eukaryota > Fungi > Ascomycota > Sordariomycetes > Hypocreales > Nectriaceae > Fusarium > Fusarium sp. NRRL 25303. Next base: position 121 of record JAAOAY010000438.1, on the reverse strand, counting down.
CGCAACGTGCGCCAGCTCAAGCCAATCGACGAGCACAGACAGCTCGAGGCATGGCGCCCCACGCTCTTCTGCTTAACTAGGACTAGGATGCTTCTCTTCTTCCATCGTCATTAAGCGTCCC